>CM055819.1:14299121-14403393 GCA_029582265.1 Zoroaster sp. YZ-2022
CACTAATCTATATAGATCTTCTGCAAAAAGGCATGCGCTTAGTAATATAGAGAGAAAGTAAAACCATGTGTGCCCCTTAAATTGCATCACTGGTAAAGTAGCGCGGACATTGGCAGTGACATGGTAATAAAGCGCCTTCAGCACTTGGTTTCATTTAATTTTGGTAAAAGCTGTATATTTTGGTAAAAAACTGTACTTTTGGTAAAAAGCTGTTTGGTAAAAGCTGTAGATTAATAAGGGCATAACAGTTTGTCTCTTTACCCACTGGTTAATGACAATGGACAGGTTAATGAATGTTATTCCCATTCATTAATGGCCGTATCGATTTCGTTTTCATAATGTACAAAATTGAAACTTTTGTTGAATAAAGCCAAACAGAAATCGGTAAATTCACATTTTGGGGACACACTCCCATAGTACAACTACAAGAGTCAGGCGCGTGATGCCAATCTTCGTCACTCTGATTGGTTCAAACGCGCTGGCACAAACGCGCTGCTCTGATTTTGACAAGCCATGTCTTTACTATCCGTTAATACAGCTCACGTGATTACGTTTTGTCCAATCAGATTGTCTAAACTGTCTTGGGCATTTGTGAATTAGCTTGATACATTTTGGCTTTCACTAAAAGGCTGTTCTTTTATAATGTTTACAATACTCCTTTAATTGAAATGGCGTTTAAAATAGTATGTTTATTAACTTCATAAATTGTGATGTTTAATAGTTTATTTCAGCAAACGGTGAAATTCCACATGATGACATTGCTCAATATTAGGCTTACCCTGGCATTGTCAACTCCAGCTAGGAACACAATGTACAGCATCAACAAGGAGAAGCAAAAATGGATGAAAATATGACGAGATTTTCCCGTCCGTAGTTTCCTATGATATGGGGAGATCCATAATTAGAATGTTTTAATATAAAGAAAAACAGCACATACAACTTGAAAAGATAAAAAGAAAAGGTAGGACTGCAGGGTTTGCAGGTAAGATGATATATGGAATGATTTCAGTGATTAAAGAAATATCAGCGACCTGGGGCATGCCTTTGTCATATTTGAGTATCATTCATTGAACTCGCTGAACCCCCCTGTATTTCTGTATTAAAGCAAGATGGCTATAACGAGAATATGCCTATTTGTACAGGAAGTACCACAAGGATCGATAGCTGGTACATACTTCAGTATTATGGTGACTTACCTTATAGAGAGATATATAATCAATGTAATAGCAAGAGCTATAATTGACAGAGCACAGCCCACCTGGCTGATGATATCAAGTGCATGGGATGTGTCTTTATTTGTAGGTATTTGGCCCTTAACGTCCTAATAAATCAAAACAGAAACACCGTTGCAAATTATGATTTTTTTTTTAATGATGTACCAGTTATGTTATTATTGTTATATGCCACCAGTATAGCTATTGAACATTTGTTTTTATAAAACCCATAGAAATACTTAAAGATCAGGGAATGTCTTTACTTAATGCACAAGATAACCACAGCAATAACATACTGTTCGGTAACTTTTCAGGACTAGATATCGGCAAATCAAGGTAGCTATGATGCTGTTTAGGATAAGAACGTTTGTGGAATATTTCTTACAAGATAATTAAACATAGAAAGTGTTTTAAGCTCCAATCGGAATATTTACGAATCCTTCTTCAGTACATACCACAAGGATGGCAAAGTTGGTGGCATGGCTACAATTACATGAGACTCTATTGTTGGTAATTTTTGCACGCATGCACCCATATGTTGACCAAAAGCCAGCACTATCTTCCTGTCCAAATTCCCAGAAGACGCATTTGATAGATTTTAATTCATCCTGGGATGCCTTCGCTGGTACCTGATAAGAATAAAACACAAATTAAATCAAAACAAAAATCCACATAAAAAGCTTGCAATTGTCACATCGTTTGTGCAGAAATATATCTACTGGTGGTTTTCATGCACTGGCTGCAAAGGAGGGTGTCTGATATACGGCGATACAAAATGGAATAGGAACCCAATATACAGGCGCGTAGTGAGAGATTTTTCATGGGGGTGTTGGGAGGTGCGCGGGGGTGGGGATAATCCCCCACCAAAAAAACAAAATAATAAAAAACAAACAAGCAATCAAACACCCCAACAAACACCTCAACAAACAAACAAACAAACAAACAAAAAACACCGCTGAAAACAACACCTTATGTACCATTTTCTCTTCTCCCTTCTTTTTTTCTTCTAATTTTTCATTTTTGTTTTCAAAAATATAATAATCGGCAGGCCCATGAGGGAGGGGGGTTGAAGCACTGATACTAATAATAATAATACAGATTTGTAGCGCGCACATATCCACCCTGCTGGGCGCTCAAGGCGCGGAAACAAAGAAAAAACATGAATACAAACAATATACAATGATAGCGTAGAAAAAAATATGTACCTACAATGCAATTACAAATATACATCATCTTTGAAGAATTGTGACATAAGATGAGTTTTAAGCATCGACTTAAATCTAGTTATACTATGACAAGATTTGAGTTAATAGTTGGAAGATGATTCCAGAGTCTCGGAGCCGCGACAGAAAAAGACCTATCACCCCAGTTCCGTTTTGAAGTTGGTTCCTTTAGGAGTGACATGTTGTTGGAGCGCAAATTGCGTGATGGAGTGTAGACTTTAAGCAGTTATGAAAAGATTTGTGAACAATTAGCATAAGTTTAAAAACAATTCTCTGTGAAACAGGAAACCAGTGCAGTTCTTTCAAGATTGGAGTGATATGGCATGACTTTCTGGACAAAGTTACAACACGAGCTGCTGTGTTTTGTATGTGCTGAAGACGAGATTTATGATTCTGCGGGAGACCGTAAAGGAGAGCATTCCCGTTATCGAGCCGTGATGTGACAAACGCAGTGGCGGACCGTCAGGGGGGGCTGGGGGGGCAGCCGTCCCCCGGCCCGGAGGGGGGGGGCCCGGACCCCCCTCCCCAAAGAAAAAAAAAAAAAAAATTTGTTTTAACATTCTGGTGGAGGGGGGTGGGGGTGGGGGGGTGGGGGTGGTTGGGGTACCGGGCCCGAGCTGGAACTTACACAAATCAACCGGGCCCTTTCTTTATTTTGAGCTCCCCTGAAAACATGAAGTGTAATCATGACGGGTCTCTCGGAAATCACGTGTGGTTAGGGAGTGATGCCTGGGGGGGGGGGGGGCCCGACCGTGCGCTCTGCCCCCCGGCCCGGCGGTAACTTGTTCCGCTACTGGACAAACGCATGTATAATTTGTTCAGCAGCACTTTGATTCAAGTATTTCCTTATTCGGTCAATATTTCTGATATGAAATGATGATACGCGAACGATGTTGGAGATATGAGGTTTTAAAGTCATTGTCGAATCAAATATAACACCCAAATTACGTGCTTGTGATGAGGGGGTTATCTGCGAATCACCAATTGTAATAAATGGAAGAGAAACTTTAGACAATTGCTGACGCGATCCAAATAGAAGAAACTCTGTTTTTTCGTCGTTCATTTTCAAGACGTTTGTCTCATCCAACTACGAATCTCTTGAATACATTTCTCCAGCGTTGTAATACACGAATCGGCAGGTTCTTGAGAAGATTTGAAAGTAATGTAAAGCTGCGTGTCATCAGCGTAGACATGGTAATTTAAATTATACTTCAAAATGATATCACGAACCGGAAAGGTATAAACAGTAAACCACTGTGGGCCGAGCACGGAGCCTTGGGGGTACAGAATAGTATGCTAATATATAAAGAGAACAGATATCGTCCCTAATTTGCCATAGTGACCAATCCCAAATTAAGTTGGCATAGTGACCAATGCCGTATTGGTCACTTTGCCAAATTTGCCAAACATAGCCAGTTAGAGCATTCGTCATTTGAAGGCTTGCTCTATCTCCAAAACTATAAGGAATACATGCACGTGGATTAGATACAATGATATGTCTCTTCCTGAATGTACTAATGGGCGGGAAAACTTAAAATTGAAAAAAGTCGGATTGGTCACTATGGCAAATTAGGGACGATATGTGTAACAAAATGAAGCTCAAACAGCGACACCAAGCTGTTGTCAAAATGTCTGTGGCTACTGAGTGATGGTTTTCTATACCTGAATGGACCAGCGCTGTAAAAAAAAAATTTGGGTAGGGCCTACCCGCTAGTTGGAAATCGCCATATTGAGCAAGCTTTGTGCTAGCGAGCAAGATGTGATGCTGAACTCAAGATGCCTGCATATATTACCCCAAAGCTATATACATAAACATTTGTAAAATAGGACTTACTTAATAATCATATTGTACAAACAAGTTTGAGCAATAAAATAAATCTAGATGTATATATATGTATATCTTACCTTGAATTTGATGACCACTGGCTCAGTTAGGTTCACCAGAACAACATCTTCAACAGTCAACGAGACGACGGACCCAGCAACCTTTAATGTCAAGTTGTTCACTCCGTCAGAGTCCCTGATCAAATCTGACTTGAACAATGTGTCATCGGCATAGACAATGAAACTAGCTCGGAGTTGGGTTGAACTATTACCTATATCAAAATAACTTACTTTTCATTTACTCAGTTATTTACAGAAGAATGAAGGTACCCGCTTGAAATTGTTTTAAACTTATTGTTAATAAAAAATGATTGTCAACAGAACCAGTAACGTAAATCCGTGTCTAAAAGTAGGGAGGATGATATTGACATTTGTTTGCATAATGTACAACAAAGTACTGGATCTCGAACGTCGCTCATCGGGGGGATACTCCCCCAAACACCGCAAAAAACATCACTTGATTGTCAGAAGATTTGCCCAATTGATATTTTTATAGAACTATTGTGAACTTCAGTTTATCTAGTATTTTCAGGTTTAAGTCAAAATGTTCTCATGGCAAGAGACTGCTGAAATTGCTGACACAAATATTGTTTGAAACCAACAAGCAGATTTGGGGTTTATGCAGATTAGTGGAGTGTCGTGGCCGAGCGGTCTAGCGCACCGAACTCAAGTTCTGGTGTTGCCAGCAGCAGGGTGTGGGTTCGAGCCCCGGTCGTGACACTTGTGTCCTTGAGCAAGATACTTAACCATAATTGCTTCGTCCTTCGGATGGGACGTTAAGCCGTAGGTCCCGTGTACTAGATTAAGTAATGCACGTAAAAGAACCCAGGACACTTATCGTGGAAGTGTAAGGGGTTTACCCCGGTGTTTCTGGTTCACATTGCAAGCGCTCTTGTTTACAGGTTTCCTCAGGCTTTCGAGCTTACAGTGCTTAAGTGCGCTTTTCTGAGGCATCCCTTGGTTTCATTACCAGAAATGATAAATGAAATAAATGAAATGAAATGAAATGCAACTGGAAAATAGTTGATCTCAGCACATTACTGATTTGAGTCAACCAATCGGGATCCTTATATTGGGTGACCATTGGTGATCAGCCAATCAGTGTGTGGCTCGCTGTCACTCACTGACCGTTTTAGAGGGCTTTTTTAAGGGGCTGCACAGAGGGTACAAGAATCATTCTGCATCCAGAAACCAATGTACTTTATGGTACACGCATGCGTGTGACTCGTTCGATATTAGTCAAGTCATCAGTAGCCATATCTCGGGGTAAGTTGTGATTTTTTATAATTTTAAGCTGTAATTTTGAACTTCAATGTTAGAATTGCTATTATTTTAGTTGTCTCTTATTAATATAACTCATAGTTATAAAGTTTGTAAACAACTGTTTAGTATTCTCTGTAGTCTGAACATTGAATGCACTGACTTCGTATTCAGAATTGGAACTGGCATTTATTCAAGAGATATACTCTATTTTTACAAGTGCATCCATTTTAGTAAACAAGTTTATTATTCTTTTCCGTTCAATTATTTTTTGTAAATGATTTGATGCTTCGTTGTAATGGAATAGATTTACTTATTAAAGGTTTATCATTTCTCTCTTGTGTGTAGCTTGACCAGAGCTGAGACAATCTGGGTCAGGATGACCTAGTAGTTGAATATTATACTGCTGACAATATTTAGGTTAGCTTTTGACTTATTGTGTACTAGATTGACGAAATTCTACTGAAAACTGCATGTTGTATTTGTATTCTTTCACTGATGAAAAGTTTTTGGTGTAATGTGTTGTATTTTGGTCGCAATCATGAATTTGTCAAAACGATTATCTTACTGGTGTTTAAAGCAGTGTGTGTCCATAGTATTTTATTCACTGTGTTGTTTGGCCTTGTAACACAATCCATGTTTTGGTTCTAGTACCTTTAATGATCTTATATGAGGACAAGGACAAACTCAAGCTATGCTCAAATTGTGTTATGTAATCTGTCACAAACTATAAGTGAGACACATCAGTCATAGTGTTTTTTGGCATTGATTCTCATTCATTCAATTATTGAAAGTTAGGTAAAATACAAATAGTGACCTTTTGAACTTTTGTGTTAAACTATTGTATCTAAATGAAGATTTTATTGTAAGTAACCCTTGTTTTTATTATTTCTAAATACATAGATGTCCGTCAATTCTATCTGTCAATTCCTTCTGTAAATTCCGTCTGTCAATTCCATCCATTAATTCCGTATGTTGTATCGGTTTCATTGTATCCATTTTGGTACTTTTGTCTGTTTTATTTATAAAAAAAACTGCAAGTGAATTATTTAGAACTTGTGTGTTATGTCATTTATTTGGATGTCCTATAGATCCCTGTGTCACACGATACTAAATCCGCTAAACAACATGATTTCTCTTCTCTTCTTTTGTTTACAAAAAAATCCGCATGCCCAAGGGGAGGGGGGTTAAACCCCCTGAAACCCACCCCCGCGGTTATGCCATTGGCGCACAAACAATCAGTATCCCACAGCTAAGACAATCATTATTTCAGACAATCGCTTATTATTATTTTTTTACCGCTTGACAAATTCTGGGGGGTGATCCTATGGACCACCCCCGGGCCAAACAGTGGCTGGTATATATCGCCCTCCCCCCCCCCCATCCCCTGGGATTTATAAACCTGTGAACAGAACAGAACAAAATGCCAAACCCAAAAATATGAGTCACCAAATCATTTAAATATAGACATGTACAACGTTTTTGACTGGGATCTTGGGCAATAAAACTTTCACCGTCCCCCACCCCCACGTTCTCCCATCCCCCCCAAAAATATAAATAAATAAATAAAATGGCCTGGAATGATATATTAAAACCAGTGTTGTTGGCATTTTTTGTAAGAAAATAGGACTATTTCAAGTGACATATCATGGCAAAAATGTTGTTAACTCACGTATAGCTTAGACTGAAGAATTGTACTAAACTATATTAAAATAAACGCCAATTATTACCATACGGTAGCAAGTCAATGATGTTCCCTGGTAACTGGATCGATACGAGCACATCATCTTGTGGTATCTCGCTGGTATTCGTGAATGTCTTGATCGTGGTACCATCAAGTTTGCTGTCTTGTGGTGCTTTCCCATCCGTTGACTGTTTCTGTATGGACACAAAGCTGAATCCATTACTGGCCTCATTGGGGTCGAGGCTGACCGCCTCGACATGGATGGTATCCTCCTGTATGCTGACATGACCTTCCTGCTGTAGGGTCAAAGAGACTTGGGTCTCTACGGACTTGATGATGGCTGAAGAGCTCTTACCAACAGGGGAGCCACTGTCTGCCTGAGCGTTTATGATGACATTGTCTACTGTCTCAAGCACTGCATCAGTGACCTTCAAGGAAAAAGGCAGCAAGACAAAACATAGATTTGATCCCTATTGTTTTGTTACATTATTAATCAATTGATATTTCAAAGATATGATGCCATATTTTGTACCTATGATCTTTGAAACTGTCATCAGATTTGTTCACTGTTTTGAAAACAAATGCAACTTCAGCAAAATAATGCCCAAAATTATACATAAATAAATAAAAAGTTGATATTATTGGTACACCCTGTGAATTGTCCAGCTGTTGTGATGTTATCAGTGTAGCGTACCTTAGGGTCACCTGATCCTGCGTCGACTATGTTTGTCAAAATCTTTGAAATCGTTTCAATCTCTTCTTCGTCACCAGATGAAGCTGATGTCTCATTGGCTAAAAATTCAGCCACTTCGGCTGCGTTACCTGTACTTACGTGAACCTTTAATGTGAAGAAAGAGATTCATGCTAGCATTAATTACATGTGGCACAACACAATTAGGCTTAATATCACAATTAGGCTTAAAAACAATAAATAATTGGGCGATTCGCACAATATGAACACCATGGAATAATAAAGTTGACACCAATGCTGTTACCTTAACACCATAGGTTTTGCAAAGAGATTCATGCCAGCATTAATTACATGTGGCACATCACAATTAGGCTTAAAAACAATAAATAATTGTGCGATTCGCACAATATGAACACCATGGAATAATAAAGTTGACACCAATGCTGTTATCTTAACACCATAGGTTTTGCAGGATCAACATTTTTCAAAGGCATTTTTCAAAGACAGATGTGACTTGATTTGTGTTCACACATTTAAAATTAATAAACTATACAATCGCTTTTGAGAAAAGGTCAACATATTCAAAAACGTTTCCAGTGCAATAGTTTTTTTTAATCCACAGCAAAATGATTACAATAAGAAATACCAAGTAGTGAACAAATTTTAATATAAAATATTGATTGTTCCATACAAATCATATTTGGATAAGATTGCGAGAGCCATGAGAACTTTACTGATAGGCTATTGCACAGAGTAAACTTTTTCATGAGTACGAGAATGAGTACCGAATGTACTCAATTACGAGAATGATTAAGAGTATCTCTGTAGTTGTATTCGAGTACTTGTAGTATGAGTAGGCTACTACAACTCTTGTACTACAACTCTTGCCACTAATATGACACCCCACCCCCTTTCAGCTCTGTAAGGGACATATAAAAACAAGTGTTGGACACATATTATTTGTTACATAGTGTTTATTCTACTCATATATTTATTGTTTTGATTTATATTGGTTTTTACCCATGGACAAGGTTGAATACTCCACTGAACACAACATTACCTCTATGACATCCTCAACGGTAACATCCTTCATTAATTCACCACAGCTGCGAGGCACATAGTCCTCCCAATGGAAGTAATCAGGAGGGTCCGATATCGAACAGTTCCTTACAGCTCTGGGTAGGCCAGCTGTGTGTAAACATTTGAATATTTTTCAAGTACTTTATTAAGATGTTAGGAAGTGCAGAAATAGTCAGCAAGGATGGGTATGAAGATAAAAGGGAACACTATACTAAAGATTAGATGTTATCACTAAAGAGTATAGATTCAACAAGAGTGTAAAAATGGGTGCTGTATGCATCGCATACTGGTACAGACACTGTCAGCACGCTTTATAACGTGTGGTGATTATAGGAACGATATATTTCACTAAATGATCTGAATGTTTTGGCAAACCATTGACGTTAGTCCCTTCTATACGGGGGGGGGGGGGGGTTAAAATACACAAAATTGACATTCGAGTAAGTTTTTGCAACATTTACCATTCACTGTCATAAGTGGACATCTCTCGACAGACTCTGCCGTTGACCCCATCGTCGTCACAGGCCATGTCAGAGGACCATGCTCTATATCATTGGTCATTTTGTCTTCACAAAAACCTTCATGTGATGAATTACATACAATAAACTGACATTTTATTTTGCATTCAGTAACATTTTAAACGTCGAATTTAAATATTTTGTCCACGTTTCTTAACATTGTTATTGGTATCAAGAAACAATTTTCTTGTGATCTATAGTTTACTAACAAATAAACACGTACCGTACAATGTGAAAACATATTGTATTAGAGTTTTCAGATTGTTATAAAAAGGCCTTTTCGAATTATCATAATGTAAACGGGAAAAAAGATATGCAGTTTAAATAAACTTTACAAAACTGCCTAGGACCTATTGTTCCTAATTCATCTGTTCATACGCACCTACAACAATAACGTCGAAGGAACATCTCAAAACCAGATGATTTATTTCGTACCACTGCTGGTAGGTCACTCTGTGAGTTCCTATAGGAAATGCATCACCAGAAACAGCATTCGATGTGAAATTAGTTTCACCCCATCCAGTTAGCTCTGGTTCTTGCCAGTTCACACTGGCTGTAGTGGAGCCAGGATCGGCTGAGGCTGTCCCATTTGCTGGGCACACAATATCCACAACTGTGTGAAAGGGAAACAATAATAACGTTATTGTTTATCTTTATTCAAAACCATGAAGACGAAAAATTAGCTTACGATATGGACGATTCTTAAATTTCAATTTCATTCATTTAAATTGGATAACATATTTACATTTTATCCAAACAAAACTAAGACACGTTTAAAAAACTAAATAATAATAAATAGGTAAAAAAATTATATTTCACTATCTGTAAAAAGACGGGGGAAACGTGAAAACTGTGAAAACCTTTTCATAATTGAGTTGCTTGCTAGTTTATGCTGCATACATGTGTAGACGGGTATGTTTAGAAATATTTTAAATAAATAATTGCGACAGTAACAATATATAATAAAATACAATAAAACAAACCACTATCCACCTGGAACAGATATAATAATAATAATAATAATAATAATAATAATAATAATAATAATAATAATAATAATAATAATAATAATAATAATAATAATAATAATAATAATAATAATAATAATAATAATAATAATAATAATAATAATAATAATAATAATAATAATAATAATAATAATAATAATAATAATAATAATAATAATAATAATAATAATAATAATAATAATAATAATAATAATAATAATAATAATAATAATAATAATAATAATAATAATAATAATAATAATAATAATAATAATAATAATAATAATAATAATAATAATAATAATAATAATAATAATAATAATAATAATAATAATAATAATAATAATAATAATAATAATAATAATAATAATAATAATAATAATAATAATAATAATAATAATAATAATAATAATAATAATAATAATAATAATAATAATAATAATAATAATAATAATAATAATAATAATAATAATAATAATAATAATAATAATAATAATAATAATAATAATAATAATAATAATAATAATTATTAGATTACAAGAAAGCACACGACATGGTGTCACACTCGTGGATTGTGGAATGTTTGGATATGATAGGGGCAGCTGATGCGGTGAAATGTCTTCTGGGTGAGAGCATGAAGACATGGAGAACAAATCTGATAGCCAGTGATGAATGTCTTGGTAAGGTAAACATCAGAAGAGGTATTTTCCAGGGTGATTCTCTGTCTCCACTGTTGTTTGTTTTGGCGCTGTTCCCTTTGTCGATGATTTTGCGGAAGGTTAGTGCGGGATACGAGATGACGAAGGATGGATGCAAGATTAATCATCTGCTCTTCATGGACGACCTGAAGTTGTTTGCGAAGAGCGAGAAAGAGATTGATTCCTTGGTGCAGACTGTACGGATCTTCAGCGATGACATCGGCATGAAGTTTGGTCTGGAGAAATGTGCTGCGATGACCATGAAGAGGGGAAAAAGGGTACATTCGGATGGAATTACTTTCCCAGATGGCACACAATTGAGGGCGTTGGGTGAAGAAGAAAGTTATAAGTATTTTGGAGTGCTTGAAGCAGATCACGTACTGCACGAGGAATCAAAAGAGAGGCTTAAGAAAGAGTATATAAGACGAGTGAAGAAGTGTTTGAAGTCCAAGCTGAATGGAGGGAATATGATAAAGGCGATCAACATTTGGGCTGTGTCGCTGATGAGGTACAGTGCAGGAATTGTCGAGTGGACTAAGGCATATCTAGATGTTGCTGACAGGAAAACGAGGAAAGTGATGACGATGTACGGTATGTTACATCCACGGTCGAATGTCAGCAGACTTTATCTACCGAGGTCAGAGGGAGGAAGAGGATTACTTAGTGTATCAGACAGCGTTAACATAGAGAGAAGGAGCTTGCAGTGTCATGTAAGTAGTACTCAGGAAAAGTTGTTGAAGGTTGCGCAGAAATACATGAAGGCAGACGAATTAGGTCCAAAGGAGTATAAGAATCAAAGAAGAGAAGAAAGAACACGAGATTGGCATGAAAAACCACTTCACGGCCGATTCCTGAGATGTACAGAAGAAGTGGCAAGTAGCAAGACTTGGGAATGGTTGAGGAGAGGAGAACTAAAGAAAGAAACTGAGGGTCTGATTACTGCAGCGCAAGACCAGTCTCTGCCGACGAATGTGATGAAGGCAAGGATCGAGAAGTCAGATGTATCTTCTATGTGCAGAATGTACAATGCGGCGGAGGAGACTGTATTTCACATTGTCAGCGAATGCAGAGTGCATGCTCAGACAGAGTATAAAGCCAGACACGACAAATTGGCCAAGGTGATCCATTGGGATATGTGTAAGAAGTACGGTGTCAAGGTGCAATCGAAGTGGTTCGACCATGTGCCGGAAAAGGTTGAAGAAACGGACCATGTTAAGATTCTCTGGGACTTCAACATCCAGACAGATCATGTTATAGAACATAGACGGCCGGATGTTGTTGTCTTGGATAAGCATGAGAAGATGTGTCATCTTATTGATATAGCTGTGCCGGGTGATAGTAGAGTAGCTTCGAAGGAGAAGGAGAAGGTACAGAAATATCAGGATTTAGCGAGAGAACTCCGCAAGCTGTGGCAGGTCAAGGTGAAGGTAATTCCTGTGGTAGTGGGAGCACTGGGTACAATTCCGAAGGCGTTGGAGAAACATCTCAAGGAGATAGGAACATCCGTTAGAGTAGAATTACTACAGAAGGCGGCACTATTAGGGACAGCAAGGATTCTGCGAAAGACACTCGAGATCTAAGGCTATGGGACGTAGCTTGACTCGAGGTGTAACCGGCACAAAGGAAAACAAGATCTTTCTTTTCATGCTGTGCTAATGCGAAATAATAATAATAATAATAATAATAATAATAATAATAATAATAATAATAATAATAATAATAATAATAATAATAATAATAATAATAATAATAATAATAATAATAATAATAATAATAATAATAATAATAATAATAATAATAATAATAATAATAATAATAATAATAATAATAATAATAATAATAATAATAATAATAATAATAATAATAATAATAATAATAATAATAATAATAATAATAATAATAATAATAATATAATAATAATAATAATAATAATAATAATAATAATAATAATAATAATAATAATAATAATAATAATAATAATAATAATAATAATAATAATAATAATAATAATAATAATAATAATAATAATAATAATAATAATAATAATAATAATAATAATAATAATAATAATAATAATAATAATAATAATAATAATAATAATAATAATAATAATAATAATAATAATAATAATAATAATAATAATAATAATAATAATAATAATAATAATAATAATAATAATAATAATAATAATAATAATAATAATAATAATAATAATAATAATAATAATAATAATAATAATAATAATAATGTGGACTTATATAGCGCACGTATCCACCAACTAAGTGGTGCTCAAGGCGCATTATATTATTACCCCTGCACAAATTATATGCACAAATTTAAATCAAAACGAATTCACACACCTGAAATTTGTAATCACAAATTCACACCAAAACAAAAACAAAATCACATACTTGAAACTGTGACGGTGAAATCACAACGATTCTCATTCCCAAACATGTCTGCAGCATTGTACACCACCGTGGTAACTCCAATTAAGAAAGTTCCGTTACCACTTTGATAACATTCATGGGACACAGTTGCCAAGCAGCCAAATGTTACATTTACACGTTGACCAGAGTTGTCAGAGAAGGTTGGAAGGATCCATGTGCAAGATGTTTGATTGGATGACAATACAGGAATGATGACGTCATCAGGACAACCGTAGATAGTAGGAGGTTCATTATCTGGATAATAATGACTAACATTATAAAACTTTCGTTTTTTTAGCTCAAACAATTATAATTATGTTGGTGATAACAATAATATTTTTCCTGCAGTATGGTTGCTTCGTACTTGGTCTGTTTTTTTTTAATCCATGGGTTTTCTCATACGACCCTGTGGAAGCTCGCGAGCGAGTAACTCTCTATAACATCAATATAACACGACATTCAGAAGATGTAATCTTTAAATGTTTTTCAATTATGTTACATGCATAATAGTGACGTTTTCGCCACACCGTTATGTGCAAGGCCTCTTGCCTTACAGAATAAAGGCATAAGACCTAAACAGTACAATACCTGCAACTGTGATAGTGAAAACACACGTTCTTTGGTTCGATGAGGAATCTCTTGCCGTACATGTTATTGTAGTCAAACCAGCGCCATATGTTCCACCTGACATCACTAAGCTGTTTTCTTCATCTCTACAAATAATATCAGTGATATTACCGTCAACAATATCACTTGCTGTTGGTTGTTGTGACCACTCAATTGTAGTTAGACTTGCTCCAGGTTCCAGGTATCCAGTTGCGTTTTCTGGACATGTCACACTAGGAGGTTCATTATCTGATGAGGGAAATAAAACAAAATGCCCCTAAATTTCAATAATACCTGCATGATACCTTCAGAGCTGGAACGAAGGCATAATCTTTTGGGGGTGTGGAGGCCAATTTGCCAACTGACTTCAGCAGCGGAAAAAACGAAGTCCTTCAAAATCGCTATACAAAACATGTAGGCGTGAGAAATTTTCGAGGGGGTGGTTATATAGGCGTGATACATTTTTTGGGGGGTGTACGCGTGAAAAATACCCCCCAAGAATAACAATAAAAACAAACAAATAAAAACAAACATAAAAGTCGTCGAACGAGGGGAATATGCGTTAGAAATTTTCGCCAAAATTAAATCACCTCGGGCACAAAAACTACAAGCCTGCTTCGATGGCTTGATTTGATTTTGGTTTTAAAAATATAAACAGATATCAATACAAGAAGCAAATATTACCTATAATTGTTACTGTAAATTGGCATGATCCTTCGTTCAATACAGTATCATTAGCTCTGCATGTCACGGTTGTTGTGCCTGATCCAAACCTGTCACCTGACATCTTAATATTGCCTTCTTCGTCCTCACATGTGATATTTGCAGGATCAATGACACCATCAATTGTATCATTGGCAGATGGCAATGGTGACCAAATGACGCGAGCATCTTCCATTCCAGCATCTACAGTCATCGACGTCACAATGTTTGGACATGTGACAACTGGTCCTTTGTCTGTATCAAGCAAAATAGACAAATATTATGTACACAACGGAGTTATACCCGTTCACGTGCATCCACAAGTTCTCAGAATTCAAGGACAGAATCGTCAGAGATATGACTTTAGTCTAAAGTTATTTACCCCGAGACTCATTGCGATCAATGACTTGACTAAAATCATTAACCCTCCTATATACAGTGCAGTTGCCATAGAATTGTCAGACCTTTCAAAACCTTTCAAGTTTGCTGTACTGAAGGGTTTTGAAAGGTCAAACCATAGGAGGGTTAAAGCAAAATAACTCAACTCGACTTCAGTTACTCTTCTCAACTGTATGGGTAACAGCATGGTATTGTTAAGAATCTTACCGTTTGATTTTGATAAATTTTAGCGCCCTTCAGTCGATTTCACTTGTTCCACTGTTAACTATTTTGCTTACGATGCAATTTCTAGTCCTCTAACTCACAGGGATTGTTTCCCCGGACCCTCGATTGTCCGCTATGAATATGCAACCCTTACAAGGACGCTACTTTTGCTCATGCATATCCAGCGCCAACGCAATGCATAATGCAACACTAGCGAGAGTCTTGTGTGCGTGCCACGCCCTTCCGCCACGTGGCATGGAGCCGGTTCGTGGGCGTAGCACGGCCAAACAGCCACCGTGACTGACCCGCTCCGTCACAGGCCTTGGTCAGTGTGCCGTGCTCCCATACGCAACCGCTGCTCCCCTCATGCAATAGCTTAGCATCTTCAGTAAGCATTACCCCTAGAACACGCCCTCCTTTATGAGTTGTCACTCACTTTACTTTCGTCAAATACCTTTCTACCCTTAGACGCGGAAGGCAAGCTCCTCATTGGCTAAGACGCTAAAATAGGGTAATGTTTTATTCATTCTTAGGCTTTAGATTCCCATATAAACCCCAAGATTTCCTGATCTCGGCAGAAGTGCGGTTCGATCCATGACAGTACGACATACTGAACTATGACTTGTTGTAACAGTCCCCTTGAACCAATGGTGCAGTGTGTCGATTGATCATTGGTTCGCCTAGCTATAGCTAGTGCGGTCTGATACACACTCTGGCCCCGTCAAGACATCCCGTCTAAGTCAAGCCCTGACGTAGTTCGATTATACGAATATTCGCGAATAGTTGTTGCTAATCGTACTCGTATTCGCGGTTTTTGAACTATTCGATTAATCAGGCTGGCGCGAATAGCTGCAACTATTCGCGAAAAATGACCATTCACGAAGAATTTCGAGTAATAATGCATTGCATTTGAACGAGTCGTTATCTAGTCGTGTGTACTGCAGCGGTCGTGACCAAAAAACGACGTCTTAAAGACGTCTTTCTCCCTATTCGGAACTCATCCCCACCTGCCAAAATGATTACGGTGAATTACCGTAATCATCCCTTTCGCATTGTTTTACGGCCGAAACCCGTATTATGGCCGCTCCCATTGCACTCTGGGATATATCCAATATGTAAATGATCTGACCTTACTTTGACAAAGCTTTGTGCTCGAATAATTTCCAATGTTTAAATATGTAAAAATGGGTGATTTAAGGCCATTTTCAAATAATTTACTGTTAATTTTATGATTAAAAAGGTAAGATTTTGATGTTCTCTTCTATGTTTATGTAAAAAAGTACATTCAAAATTTAAAATATTGAAATATAGATTATAATTGCATGCCACCATGACTACAAAGAGTTTCGAAAAGACAGTATATATAAAGGAAACATGTTCTGTACATTACTAACTGGAGAGGATCAGGAGTGGTTGAAAAAAGAACCAGACTACGTGTACGTGTAGATAAGTGAAAGATATTGTGTACAATAAACAGTTGCGTTGATTCATTCCAGTATTTGCAGATCCATCCCATAGTAGATGCAGCGTTCCATCCATACAAAAATCCCGTTAAATGTACGGCACAATTTGTAAAACTTCTACCTTAAAATTTACGGTGCTTTACCTGGCAGCTAGGGTGCCAGGAATTTTTTTACAGTGCCGACGACTAAAAGACGCCTTTTAGTCGTCAGAAACAGACGTCGTTTAGTCGTCAGAAAAAGACGTTTTGTTTTGCATACACGACCAAAATAAGACATTTATAAGACGTCAATAATTTACGTCTATAAGACGACTTAAAGACGTCGTGTGCCCACTGGGCTACGGCGTAGTCCTTCTCAAAGTTCTAGATCTTCACATCACTCCATACAGCTAGCTCGACGCATTCATGTTGTTTCAGACACCGCGAAACAAAAGTTCGAAGTTTGCAAAGTTCACAAAGATGGTGCGCCCTCTGTCGCTGGTAGCGACCCAAGTTACTGGACACAGGACGTCGCACTTTTCGGCCAACACTAGCACTCAGTCTGGCGTTAAAATACTAATCACTCGGTGGTGAAAACCATGGTTTTCCATCAAAATTATATCTTGGTTTGCAGATCCCAGTATCTGTTTCTCTTCTCCAATCAATTTGCCTTTTAGCAGCCTGTGAAAATCTGCTCTGGTTCTGACAAAGATTTTTAACGCATCTAGTCTCTGTCTAAAACTCAGCTAGACTGACTGTACAACAGCCAGCACCGCTCCTATACTCAACTATTTAACTAGAATTCCACATTCCTATGCAAATCAACCACCTCTCATTCACAACTCCACACATGACTGGAACACAATAGCCTAAGGAATCTCAAAGGGAATACTTACCAGTGTTAAACTAATCATTTGAACAAATTTACATCTTAACAAAAGAAAGCCATGATTTTGAATACTTAACTTTCTGGAAGCTGGGTGAAAGTACAATTAAGCTTTACAAATACAAACTAGAGATTCAGAGTTTGTCTCGACACAAACTCTAGGTGTTCGGGAGGATGTAAGGTCAAATTGGGGTCAACTTTGTTTAAATATTTTGTGACAATTAACGATCTGTACAATGGTGCAATTTTTTTTAATTTACCTCTTGTGGTTGCTGAGATATGATCTTTTGAAATATTAAACTTTGACTTCCGGTTTGGACAGGAAGTAAGGTCAAATTGGGGTCATCTTTTTGTAAATATATTTTGACAATTAGCGATCTGTACAATGGTACAACATTTGTGAATTTACCTCTTGTGGTTGTTGAGATATGATTTTTTAAAATATTAAACCTTGACTTCCGGTTTGGACAGGAAGTAAGGTCAAATTCGGGTCATCTTTTTGTAAATATCTTTTGACAATTAACGGTCTGTATAATGGTATAAAAATTGTGAATTTACCTGTTTTGGTTGTTGAGATATGATTTTTTAAATATTAAACTTTGACTTCCGGTTTGGACAGGAGTTAAGGTCAAATTGGGGTCACCTTTCTGTAAATATTTTTGACAATAAACAATCTGTACAATGGTGCAAAAACTCTGAATTTACCTCTTGTGGTTGTTGAGATATGATTGTTTTAAATATTAAACTTTGACTTCCGGTTTGGACAGGATGTAAGGTCAAATTGGGGTCACCTTTTTGTAAATATTTTTTGACAATTCACGATCTGTACAATGGTACAAAAATTGTGAATTTACCTCTTGTGGTTGTTGAGATATGATAGTTTTTAATATTAAACTTTGACTTCCGGTTTGGACAGGAAGCGGGTCATGTTTTTAAAAATATTTTTGACAATTAACAATCTGTACAATGGTGCAAAAACTCTGAATTTACCTCTTGTGGTTGTTGAGATATGATTTTTTTAAATGTTAAACTTTGACTTCCGGTTTGGACAGGAAGTAAGGTCAAATTGGGGTCATGTTTTTGTAAATATTTTTCGACAATTAACAATCTATACAATGGTGCAAAAAATGTCAATTTACCTGTTGTGGTTGTTGAGATATGATTTTTTTAAATATTAAACTTTGACTTCCGGTTTGGACAGGAAGTAAGGTCAAATTGGGGTCACTCACAACTCGAAGAAGAAGAAGAAGAAGAAGAAGAAGAAGAAGAAGAAGAAGAAGAAGAAGAAGAAGAAGAAGAAGAAGAAGAAGAAGAAGAAGAAGAAGAAGAAGAAGAAGAAGAAGAAGAAGAAGAAGAAGAAGAAGAAGAAGACTTTTTTTTTTGACTTTTCAACTGAAACTTTATTGTCTAATCGATATAAAAAACAATATACACAAAATAAAATAAGACAGTTTCAATTGAATACATAAGCAAATAGATTAAATTTATACAAAAAGAGAAATGCGTTAAGCGCATAAACAATGGGAAAAAAGTGGCGAAATCGTGTTTTAAATAAACCAAGTGATTTTCTTTTCGGTTAAAGTGAAAATGGCGTCATGGATGTACCATGTTTTTTTGAAAGCGGAGAAGTTATTGGAAGATTTGTAGTAAAAGTAGTCGGACAGAATTTTGTGTTTGACGCGATTTCGCCATACAATTAATGGATCTACAAAAAAAGATTTGAGATAAAGCCAGTAAATAGCAGCTTTAAAACTAATAATGAGATAATTGCAGAGACGGACGACTTCCTTTCCGCGACCCTTGGCGTGTGGGATAAGCGTCCAGTAGGAGTCGAAAGTCAAGGTTGTTTGTGGAAGAAGACGTTGGAGAAGAGTGTGTAGAAGATTCAAGGATGGTTGTATAGCCGGACAGGTGATGAAAGATGGTCAATTGTGCCTTTTGCCCACACCACCCGCACTGAGGAGAATGATTCGGGTCGATGTGGTGGAGTACTGGTAGCGACGGCAAAAATTGTGGAAAAGTTTAAACTGGATGTCACCTTCTTTTTGAGGTCGGGAGACGGTGTGTTTCCTTCCCTTTGAAATTAGTGTTCTCATCGAGGTAGCCGAGTTGGTGCCAAGGGGTGATTGTCGTGGCAGGAAAGGAGTTGATCGTGGCGTTGATGCTCGTGTAGATAGTTTTCGTAGGAGCGATCAGACCGTCAATATCTGGCTCAATTGTGATGTCCGGTGGGGGGGCGGGGGGAGCGGTTGAGACGAGAAGATTTACCCGACCGGGACGGCATCCTTTTTCGTTAAAGTCGCTGGAGAGTTTACAAATGATACTGTGTGTTTTTTCCAAGTCGCTGGAGAGACATCGGGTGGATATCCTAGGCAGTGTCGATTCTCGGTAGTGTTCAGGGGGAAGCCATGCACCAGTGGTTTCGTCGAGCAGGTGTTTAACGAGTCGGATCCCACGCGCCATAAGTCGCTGTGCAGGAGGCCATCCGTCCCTGTTAATCTCATTGAAAAAAGAGCTATTAACTGGTAAATTCACAAAGAAGAAAATTCGGTAGGCAGTGTTGTAATTCGAGCTCTTATTGTTATCCAGGCACGCAGTAACTCACTGTGAAATGTGGGTAGGTGAGAGAAAATGGGAATCAATAACAGAATTGAAGAGTTCGTGGTCGAACCCGAGTTTTCGATATTGGCGGAAATAAAACCTGATGAAATCAAACGATGGATGATGTTGGGGATGCTTGAGAAAAGAAAGTAATAAATTGAATCGGAAAGTGAGCACGCGTGCCTGGAGACAGGAAAGTCCCAGTCCCCTCTGTCTGGGTTTTGATATAAAATAGATTTCTTTAACCAGTGTTTGCCATTATTCCAAATAAAATCAATAAGTTTTCCTTGGAATTCACCTAAGATGTATTCTGGGGGCACAGTGTGGCGAGTGTGAAAAAGTTTGGAGGCGGCAAGTTGATTGGCTATCAGAACTCGACCTTTGAGAGACATTTTAAGGAAAAGCGTTTCCAGCGAGAGAGACATTTGTCGAGCTTTTGTCGGCACGATTGCCAGTTTTTTTGGATGAAATGATTAGAGTTGCCAAGGTGAATTCCAAGGAAGACCAAACCCTCACTATTCCATTGGAAATGGAGGGG
Source organism: Zoroaster sp. YZ-2022 (assembly GCA_029582265.1). NCBI lineage: Eukaryota > Metazoa > Echinodermata > Asteroidea > Forcipulatida > Zoroasteridae > Zoroaster > Zoroaster sp. YZ-2022. The sequence continues at coordinate 14,320,187 of CM055819.1, forward strand.
TTGGTCAGATCTAGATGTCCACGAACCGACCCACAGACCCTGGGATTTGACATAATTTAACTGAGCAGCAGAGGCTTGGCTGTACAAAGAATAAACGTCTTTGACAATGTCGAAACCACGATTATCGGTTAAAAAAATAGTAATGTCATCCGCGTACGCGGAGACAACCTGGGAAAATCTACTGTCGCAAGGAAGTTTTAGGCCGAAGTCGTTAAGTTTGATGCGAAGTGTGTGTAAAAAAGGTTCGATGGCGATTGAGTAAAGTAGGCCGGAGAGAGGACACCCTTGTCTGATTCCCTTTCAAAAGAAAAGGGGAGGTGAGTGATCCGCCCACTTTGATTAAACTCTGGGCATTGAAATACATGACTTTAATATAAGAAATAAACCGTTGGCCAAAACCCATCGCCTTCAGGGTGTTAAAAAGATAATCGTGGTCGACATTGTCAAAGGCTTTCTTCTGGTCTAGATTTAAAAGAGCCAGAGGAAGATTATTAGAATTACAAAATAAAGACTGTCCCTGATGAGATTAATATTGTCAAAGATAGAGCGCCCTGGCACCGAGTAACTCTGGTCACAGTGAACGACTTGGTTGATGACATTTTTTAATCTATTTGTTAGGACTTTAGCGTAAATCTTGTAATCTGTATTCAGAAGAGATACCGGGCGCCAGTTTTCTATGTCGAGGAGGTCCCCTTTTGGGGAGAAGTGTGATTATGGCCTCCTGCAGGAAACCGGTAAAGAGCCAGATAAAATGGAGTTATTAAAACAGACAATATATCGTTTTTAGGGCCGGCCAGAAAAACTGGTAAAATTCCGACGTTAAGCCGTCGAGACCGGGAGATTTATTATGACTAAGTTGTTTAACTGCGACGTCTAATTCTTCGGTTGTGAAAGGCCTATCGCAGTCCTCTGCGTCACAGGGATCGAGAGAGGGGATATTTTGAAATAGGCGCTCGCCAGCTTTCTCTTCGGTATGGGCTCGTTTGTAAAGGGTTTGATAAAAATTGCAAACATGAGAATTTATTTCACTCGGGTTGTTAGTGACAGTTCCGGAGGGGAGCCGAATTTTAGAGAGATGTTTGCTCATCGATGTCGATTTTTCCATACCAAAGAAAAAGCTGGACGAAGCGTCCACTTCGTTGGTAAACATGAAACGCGCTCGGATGAGGGCGCCTCGTGCTTCCTGTTCGTATAATGATCTCAGAGCATTTCGTTGTTCTCTGAGAACTTGCTGAGTGTCAGGGGACAAGTCTGGCGAAGACTGAAGCAACTCTATGTTTTCATTGAGATTTTTGATGGTCTGTCGTTTGATGTCGGCATTTTTTGAGCCGAACATCTGAGTGAGGCTTTTGATGTGACATTTGCCAACATCCCACCAAGTGCGAATATTACTGTAGTTAGGCTTTTGAGATTGCCATTGGTTGAGAAAGAGAAAGATGATGTTGGTATATTCTTTATTTTCGAGGAGAGAATTATTAAAGTGCCAGTGCGAGCTTCCCTTTCGTCTGGAAGACGTGATTTTAATGTTGAGGGAGACGGCACTGTGGTCTGAAATGGCACATGGTGAAATTTTGCAGGGAGAGACAGAAGGGAGAAGAGCATCAGAAATAAGGATTTTGTCCAGTCTGGCTTTGGACATTGAAGCCTTGGCAGGATTATTTCTGAACCAGGTATATTCGCACTTAGTGGGATTTTGTCTCCGCCAGACGTCGCTGACACTTAGTTCATTACAAGAGTTTTCTAAAGCATTAGCGACTTTATATCTTCTTTCATTAGAGTTACAGAAACGGTCAAGAAGGGCATTAGCAGTACAGTTAAAATCACCACCGAGAACAACAAAACCGTCATTGTGCTCGGTACAGTGAGAAAGAAAAGAACTAATACATTCGAAGGCTAGACTGTCTTTCTGAGGAATTAGAAAATTATAAACATGGTAGATGGTAGAATGAAAGTCAAGTTTAAGATACAAAAGATAGTTTTAAAATAGTACAGCAAGTAATGATATTAAAGTCGCAGTTTTTTAAAACAAAGTTGTAACACCTGTCCCAGGCGTCTCACCCTGTGCGCAGTGGACGCGATAAGGCCAATGTTCCCAACACAAAGAATTTTCGGTCAAGTTATAGGTTTCCTGCAGGAGAACAACATCCGGGTTATGGAGAGTTAAATCAAAAAAAGTTTTGACACTGAGATTCTTTAAATTTTCTGAGCACCCGCCGGTGTTCAGCGTGGCAAAGCTTAGAGCCATGACAAAAAGAAAGAAACTAATCATTGTTTATGAAGAAGGAGGGGTTCATCAGGATCAAGTCTTCGAATTAAAAGCCTAACCCTCTGCTGCTGGCGCTTCTGAAGGAGGGGGCTATTTCTGAGGGGTTTAAGCTGTTTGACCAGCCCGGGAATATCAGGTGTGAATTTACGGGCAATTAGCAAAGCTTTTTTGCTGGATTTCACACATTTGAGAAATTTGATCATTTCCTCATTTTTGAGGGGGCCTTTGGGAATCTGGAGGGAGGAGAATTCGTCGAATTCCGGGGCGAATTGGCTCATGTCAGACGAGACGGATTCGTTGTCGCTGCCATCCTGGTCGTCCATCGGTGTAGGAGGAGTAGGAGGGCGGGGGATTGGGAGAGGCAGGTAGCGGTATTAGCCGGTGGTGAGGGGCGGGGACCTCCTTAGCCTTGGCCAGGGACTTGGTTTGTTTCTTCTTAGAAACGACAGTGGAAAAAAGGGGGGAAATTTGCCGGGAAGGGGCCGGAGGTGACGAAAAGGCCCCAGTGGGTTCAGTGGGTTTGGTACTAGGGGGAATGGTATCAGTAGCGGCTGGTTGGGAAGGTGGGGGTGATTGAGTGGATGGCAAGGGGTTGAAAACAGCCGACGACTGTTGGTTTGGTGGAGGAGGGTGGGTGTACAGGGGTGTGTTTGGGAGGAGGACGAGGGGTTTCGCTTGGGAGTGGGTGATTTGGAGGTGGATGGGGAATCGAAAGAACGTGTTCTTTTCGGAGTGTTAGAGGGCTTGGAATTTTTGGCAGGATGTTTGGGATCAGATTTATTTTTGGAGTGAATGAATGTTGGTTTTGGGTTCAGAGGGTTGTCTTCGGTAGAAGGTTCTTGAGCATCGGGTTGAGAAGTAGAGCTTTTCTTGCAGGCTTTGCTCATATGACCGAATTCACCACAGTTGAAACACTTTATTGATTCGGTAGAGATAAACACCCGGTAGTTTACGCCGTTGTTAGACAGATTAAGGTGGTCTGGGAGGGTTATGTTAGGTTTAATCAGAACATACACTTGTCTTCTGAAAGACATGACATGGGATAAGTTCGAGTCTTTAATTCCTAAGGGAATGGATCGGATTGGGGACACCAGTTTACAAAAATCAGCAATATTACTCGCAAGAACGGCGTTGGGGATTTCCGGATATACATTTGAGAAAACAATACGAATGGCGGGTCTGACAAGTGGAGTGATTTCCATGAATTCATTGTTATGTTCAAAACCCTCCAGGATGGCGTGTTCCACGTCATTACGAGAATTTAGGTACACAGCAATACGGCTGTTTGAAATACGGGAGGCCGAGACAATGTGTGCATCAGGCATGCTTCTAACAAAAGATTTCAAGTAATTGTTTAAAGGAATTTCATGGTTGGAGTGAAACGTGACACCGTCCTTGCGAGTTATGCTTCCAAATGTGTCAAAGGTTACGCTATTGTTGTTTCTCGCTTGACTGGCCATAACGGCTAGTCTTGCAAGGAAAACAACCCAAAATTAAGAAATAAAAACACCTTCAAAAACCTCTTTAGCAAAAAGTAAGTTGGACTTAAAATACACTATAATGATCTATAAAGTATAAATAACACACTGGCAAGCAATAAATTGACAGAGGGGGACTAAACCCGGTAAAATAACCGTCACAATCAGAGCTCGAGGTATACAACACTTACCCTGTGAAGAAGAAGAGAAGAAGAAGAAGAAGAAGAAGAAGAAGAAGAAGAAGAAGAAGAAGAAGAAGAAGAAGAAGAAGAAGAAGAAGAAGAAGAAGAAGAAGAAGAAGAAGAAGAAGAAGAAGAAGAAGAAGAAGAAGAAGGAGAAGAGAGAAGAAGAAGAAGAGAGAAGAAGAAGAAGAAGAAGAAGAAGAAGAAGAAGGAGAAGAGGAAGAAGAAGAAGAAGGGAAGAAGAAGAAGAAGGAGAAGAAGAAGGAGAAGAGGAAGAAGAAGAAGAGGAAGGAAGGAGGAGAAGAAGAAGAAGAAGAGGAAGAAGAAGAAGAGGAAGAAGAAGGAGGAGAAGAAGAAGGAGAGGAGAAGAGGAAGAAGAGGAAGGAGAAGAAGAGGAAGAAGAAGAAGAAGAAGAAGAAGAAGGAAGAAGAAGGAGAAGAAGAAGAAGAAGAAGAAGAAGAAGAGGAAGAAGAAGAAGGAGAAGAAGAAGAAGAAGAAGAAGAAGAGAAGGAGAAGGAAGAAGAAGAAGAAGAAGAAGAAGAAGAAGAAGAAGAAGAAGAAGAAGAAGAAGAAGAAGAAGAAGGAAGAAGAAGAAGAAGAAGAAGAAGAAGAAGAAGAAGAAGAAGAAGAAGAAGAAGAAGAAGAAGAAGAAGAAGAAGAAGAAGAAGAAGAAGAAGAAGAAGAAGAAGAAGAAGAAGAAGAAGAAGAAGAAGAAGAAGAAGAAGAAGGAAGAAGGAGAAGAAGAAGAGAGAAGAGGAAGAGGAGGAAGAAGAAGAAGAAGAAGAAGAAGAAGAAGAAGAAGAAGAAGAAGAAGAAGAAGAAGAAGAAGAAGAAGAAGAAGAAGAAGAAGAAGAAGAAGAAGAAGAAGAAGAAGAAGAAGAAGAAGAAGAAGAAGAAGAATAGGTGTTTCGGGTACATACCCGAACACCTAATGAAGTAGAATGCTGACAGTTATGCCGTTTGTGTTATTGGTCATCAGCTTGGTTCTTCTCTGCACTGATTTCCAGGCCATATATAAGCCGCAGAAGTCTTGTCAAGGCACTCCACAAAATTGACTAGTTCTTGCTCTTCTCCTGCTAAGCCATCGATCTTTTGTCATCAGCAAAGCGAAGGCTGGTGATTATACTACCTCCAATAATGACAGTGCCTGCATGATCTTTGAGTGCGTCAGTCATAATCCTTTCCAGAAAGATGGTGAAGAGGGTGGTTCGAAACCAGTCCCCAGTGTTGCTATTAATGAGGACTGCACTGGTGGCCTTAAGTTGCCATAAAGATTCTCAATGACTCAGACGAGGTAATTAGCGTTGATGTTGTACTTCCTCATTGTTGCCCATAAGGATGTCGAAGGACTTTTTAAAGTCTATGGAAATACGGCAGAGGTCTTGCTGGTGTTGAAGATGTTTCTCACACAAGATTCTGAGACTGAAGATCTGCTCAGTTGTGATCCGTCCCGCCCAAAAACCTGTCTGTTCCTCGGCAATGATCTTCTCTGCTTGGGGCTGTTTAGTATAATCTTCAGCATGACTTTGCTCGGGTGGCTGATGAGACTAATTGTTTTGTAGTTTTGACACAGCAATACGTTACCTTTCTTTGGAAGTGTGATGACAACAGACTTGGTCCAAGGAGTGGGCCACTCTCCTGTCTGTCAGATCTTATTGCAGATTGTTGTGAGGGCAGTGATCAGGGTAGCACCGCCAGCTAGAATAAGTTCTGCTTGTATGTTGTTCCCTTTCTTAATAGTGATCTTACCGAAGCCTCCACTTCCTCACAAAGAATGGGGGTAGTTGTCTTCTTGGGTGGTATGTGGACAGTTTAATACTGCTTGGTCTGCATTGGTCTTGTGGTTGTACAGCTCTGAGCAGTATTCAGTCCATCGGCTGAGAATATTTTGCTCTTCTGTAAGGCATTTTCCTGATTAGTCTTGGATGGTGGTCGTGGCTTTCCCCTGCTTCGTGGTAGTCAGGTCTTTACAAGTCGCTAAATCCTGATATTTCTATACCATCTCATTCTCCTCTGATGCTACTCTACTATCACCCGGCACAGCTATATCGATAAGATGACACAATCATCTTCTCATGCTTATCCAAGACAACAACATCAGGCCGTGTATGTTCTACAACATGATCTGTCTGGATGTTGAAGTTCCAGAGAATCTTGACATGGTTCGTTTCTTCTACATTTTTCGGCACATGGTCGTACCACTTTGATTGCACCTTGACACTGTACTTCTTACACAAATCCCAATGGATTACCTTGGCCAACTTGTCGTGTCTGCCTTTGTACTCTGTCTGAGCATGCACTCTGCATTCGCTGACAATGTGAAATACAGTCTCCTCCGCTGCATTGCACATTCTGCACATAGAAGAGACATCTGACTTCTTGATCCTTGTCTTCATCACATTCGTCCGCAGAGACTGGCGCTGCAGTAATCAGACCCTCAGTTTCTTTCTTTAGTTCTCCTCTCCTCAACCATTCCCAAGTCTTGTTACTCGTCACTTCTTCGGTACATCTCAGGAATCAGCCGTGAAGTGGTTTTTCCTGCCAATCTCGTGTTCTTTCTTCTCTTCTCGTGTTCTTTGATTCTTGTACTCCTTTGGACCTAACTCGTCTGCCTTCATGTATTTCTGCGCAACCTTCAACAACTTTTCCTGAGTACTACTTACATGACAGTGCAAGCTCCTTCTCTCGATGTTAACGCTGTCTGATACACTAAGTAACCCTCTTCCGCCCTCTGACCTCGGTAGATAGAGTCTGCTGACATTCGATCGTGGATGTAACATACCGTACATCGTCATCACTTTCCTCGTTTTCCTGTCAGTAACATCTAGATTAGTCCACTGTATCTCATTATAGTGACACAGCCCAAGTGTTGATCGCTTTTATCATATTCCCTCCATTCAGCTTGGACTTCAAACACTTCTTCACTCGTCTTACATACTCTTTCTTAAGCCTCTCTTTTGATTCCTCGTGCAGTACGTGATCTGCTTCAAGCACTCCATAATACTTATAACTTTCTTCTTCATCCAACGCCCTCAATTGTGTGCTATCTGGTAAAGCAATTCCATCCGAATGTACCCTTTTACCCCTCTTCATGGTCATCGCAGCACATTTCTCCAGACCAAACTTCATGCCGATGTCATCGCTGAAGATCCGTACAGTCTGCACCAAGGAATCAATCTCTATCACGTTCTTTGCAAACAACTTCAGGTCGCCCATGAAGAGCAGATGGTTAATCCTGCATCCATCCTTCGTCATCTCGTATCCCGCACTAACCTTCCACAAAATCATCGTCAAAGGGAACAGCGCCAAAACAAACAAGAGTGGAGACAGAGAATCGCCCTGGAAAATACCTCGTCTGATGTTTACCTTGCCAAGGCATTCATCATTGACCATACCCTCGGTTTCTTTCTTCAGTTCTCCTCTCCTCAACCATGAGGAAGTCGGGTTTTCCTGCCAATCTCGTGTTCAGGATATTTTCAGGGATATTTTCAGGGGTTAATATAACATTTACACCACGCACAGAGTGAAACCTAATTGACTTATTTATGTATGAGTCCTAATTAGTATACTTACCAATAAACGCACGGCGTTGATTTCCCTAACCATCGCCATTATTGTCTAATACGTACCTTTACACAGTCATACACCAAACGACACACACCAATACATACCCACCCATACTGTACGTATATGTACCTTCAAGCCCCACACGAAATCTCATACCGTATTATACCACGCACACCGCTATCATGTAATCTACGAATCGCGAATGGCTACCGGCTGTCTTTGGCTTTCGACGTTCCCAGCGATAACGATCCCCAGGAAGGTTTCAAGAGCAACACAAGCCCGCGTATTCCCAGTATACCAGAACACCAGCGGCTATATCTCTGGTACTGACAGATGATATGTTTGCTACAGCCACTGGTGTTCACCAGGGCGTGCAAGAGTAGCCGGCTTGTTTTAACTGGATGATCGCATTGTAATCCACGAAATAGACCAAGCAAATGATTTTGGAATTGAAATTGAATACAACATCTTCCAGGAATCGACCGACCGAAAAATGCGTTACCATTACTCGATGGCTTGGGGGAAAATGGACCCGAACTGAAATCGATACTCCAGGGCTCGATTTCACAAAGCACTAAGATTCATCTTAAGATGAGTTGTTAGTATTACCATAGTGATTTGTATTGTGACATCACACTTTGCTAAGCAATTAAGATTGATACACAGTTAAGATCAATCTTAGCTCTTTGTGAAATCGGCCCCAGGACAACAAAATAAAAGTATGGATCCGCGTTAAAATCCTTGAATCAACTGTCCATGCCCGACTAAATGCGCTGTCCTCGTTAACCCGGGCTGTGACCGATCCGGTATCAGTTGAGTATTGATTGTCATCATGAAGTGTGTCTAGTGCAAATTTACAACCTGACGGAGTCCATCCCTCTCCAGGCTGGTTGACCACAGCCCAAGTCCATCAAACAATATCAATATGGCACGCCCTGGTCCTTCATTTGGACCCCTTCCGCCCTGGCCCTTGACTTCATCAAGGAAGACCTCCGCCCTGTGATGTCGTGTTGCCATCACTACTCGAGACCTAACCATGTGCTACTAATCTGGCAAGAGTTCATGATGCGCCTAAGGCTGCACTCTACAGGGCTCTTGATATTTTTTAAATTTTCACCAGTTTTTACTGTGTGTTTGCCATTAAAAAGTACATCAATTTGTTGGGTGTAATGCAGTGATCATTTTGGACTCCACCATGAGATGATATCCTGAACTGATTTTGAGTGATTTATGATAAAAAATAATCATCGGATCTGACTTGATATTGGTCATGGACACATACTGTACATTACTACAGTATACACAGGTATAGTGACTTGTATTGGTTTACACACACTTGAATTGATGGGACTCGCTACACTTGGATACCCATGGCTGGTCTTGTATTGTATGCACTCTAAGCCTGACTGGTACAATGGCTCCAAATATCTCTTATACTAGAGAGGAATTACTGGAACTTCAACCAAGCAGAACTAGTGTTGTTAAGAGTAGAGTTGCTAGCTCCATATATAGAACCCTACATAGTTTGGACATCTGCTCAGAAATTCCCACCAAGCGTGGGTGTAGAGGTGGAAAGGGAAAAATCTATGCCCCCATATCAAGAATCTTTAACAATTCGCCTATTAAGAATAAACTAAACCTTAGTGTGTGGAATGCACAATCTGTGGGTAATAAAACGGATAAATTATGTGACTATGTAACTGGTCGTGACATAGATGTCTTGTGCCTAACTGAGACGTGGCTTAGGCCTGAAGATCCTGTGGTAATAGGTGAGCTGTGCCCCCTGGCTACACCTTCATTAATGTTCCCAGAGATTCTGATGATCATCATGGTGGGGTAGGTATCCTGTTTAAGTCTCAAATACATCTTGAACTTGTAAGTGATGTTCAGCTTCCCAAATTTAAAACTTTTGAGTATGCTGTAGTGTCAAATATATCCAGGACACTGACTATAATTGTGGTCTATAGGCCACCACCATCCACCAAGAATAGATCGAAAGCGAGTGATTTTCTTGAGAACTTTGATGAATTTGTTAGTGGTGTGAACTTATTACCTGGCAAAATCCTTTTAGTTGGGGACTTCAACATACACTATGATATGCCTTTTAAGTCTGATGTTAGTCGTTTTGTTACCACCCTGGCATCAGCTGGACTTGTGCAACATATCATTGATCCTACTCATAGCTGTGGGCATACTATTGATTTGTTTATAACTAGACATGATGATCTGTTGATCATGAAGTATTTGATTAATAGAAGTAATTTTACCAAAGATCACTATATGATAAACTGTGTCTTAGACTTGCCAAAACCATTGGCTAGTAAAGTTACTCACACAATACGTAAATATAAGCTCATTGATCATGAATCTTTTTCAAAAGACCTTGCTGCAAGAATGCATGATATTGCCTACCATGAGTATGACAATATAAATGATCTGTCTGCAGATTATAACAAGGCATGCTCTGAAATTTTGGACTCTCATGCCCCTCCATCCACCATAACCCGCAGTGTTACATCGTCCTGCCTGGTATGGTGAATCCGTGGATACTGCTAGAAGAGAACGACGTCGATATGAAAGGAGATGGCGAAAACTAAGATCTGATGCCAGTCGCGAAAAATATCTCGCGTCTAAACAGAATGTTAATGATTTAATACGCGAGTCTAAGACGGAGTATTACAAGGATAGACTTAATAACTGCAGTGTCAAGGACATGTATCAGTGTTGTAGTCGAGACCAGCTTGTCCGAGACCAAGACCGAGACCGAGACCAAGGCATCCGAGACCGAGACCAAGACCGAGACCATGCATTTCGAGACCGAGACCAAGCCTTCCGAGACCGAGACTTTTGCAGGTCGAGACCGAGACCGAGACCGAGACCAAGGTATCCGAGACCGAGACCGAGACCGAGACCAAGACCAAGTAAATTGAAGCTGATTATCAAAATATTCACACTTAGTCAACTGTAAAGATTTACACAACACACAAATTTAATCTTTGAAGTTTCGACAAGAGTGAGGTTGAAGACTCAACATCAGCTCTTTAGGCCAAGTAAAAAAAATACCAGTTGATCGTCCTGGTTTAATTTTTTTTCCAAGATGGCCGCCAAGCATTTAAATTCAAAATGGCCACCAATTTTTCAGTTTGATATCATCGCCAACTTTTAATTTTTTTTGTATAGCTATCGAACAAGTAGTTCAGTAAAAATATTCATGTTAAACAATGTTTGATGTATTTTGTTAAACCCAAGTTAAAATGCATGACAAATTTACTCTTTTTGTGGACAAGTATAAAAAAAAAGAAAAAAAAAGAAAAGGATGCGGCCTCAAAAAGGGATGCGGGCGGGGACGATCAACTGGTATTTTTTTTTACTTGGCCTTATTTCAATGTTATACCAATGTAACACCTTATATTTAGCCCGTTTTTTTCAAATAGTGAAAATATTCCACACCCAATGCTACTGCTCATGATAAGTGGTTACTGGTTAGATGTGTCACATCAAAAATCCTACAAGAAATGAACCCTAGTTACCCCCTGATATATAGATTATAAAATATGCACAGTTTCGTAAGCGTGTGTAGTGCACACTGTTGTCCACAAACAATAAAGAAAAAGGCAGTGGATATTTTACTGGTGGTCTTCTCTGATAGGTCAGTACTATTGACGTCATCCGCTACTGAGCTTTGCGTGCTTCACATTCGATCGCGTGCGTGTTTAAACGTTTGTTGTATACGACGTACGACGATCGCTACTCGGAAAACATGGCGACTCATCACGCGGCTGAGTGTAATATTCACGTAATGTGTGCCGCCCGGGTGTACGTGAGTAGTATGTTAGATGGGTTTTTTGGGACAGTTAGCCTTTTTTAGGGCGTGGTTGATTTTTTTAAAGGGGGTGGGGTTGATGACGTCATAGGTTGATTTTTTTTTAAAGGGGGTGGTTGATGGAATTAAAAAAAAAATCGCACTTATAAAATTGAAATAATTAAAAAATATTATATAGATTTATAGTAAATATGACAAACTATAGATTAAAGAGCAAAGCTGAGCTAAAAGAGTTTGTATTAAAAAATAATATTGAAATTGGCGTTGCATCTGGTAGATATGGAAAACTGACCAAGTATGATTATTTAACAGCGATAATAAAATATAAAGAGAAATTACCACATAAAAAAGCTATTTCGTGCGAATGGCTTTTAAATGGTTCGTTAGAAAAATGTTGTAGACCAAGTGTGAGTGTAGATGTATATTGCGCTATGCATCGAGGACGTATTAGACAAGGAAAATCTAAAACAGTTCCTTGTAAAAGATGCAACAAGGGTACAAAAGCAAAAGCAAAAATATGTACGAAATGCATGTTTCTTTGGGGAAATTTTTTGCTTTATCACTAACTGAAACTCGAGCTAGACGAAATTATAATTTAGTGATGAAAGAGTTGTTAGCGCATTCGCCTAGCGGCGTAGAAAAGCTAACTCGTTTATAGTGAATATAAATTATACGGTGGAGGCCTCGAATCCTCGTTAAATCTGGATTTATTTACACTAAAGTTTATTTTAATTTTATAAGTTTTTCTATAAGATCTTTTTTTTGGATCTAAATTAACATCTTGTTTTTCATCGACATTGTCATTTTTAGCGCTACGCTGCGCAAGCGCTGTGGGCAGAGCCGCTATACGGATATTTTCTTTCATTTGAGAAAATTTATCTCGTTCTTCGCAGATGAGTAAAAATTCTTCTTGAGTAATGACACCGTCTTCGATCGCTTTTGAAACGTGGTTTTCGATCGTGTTGAGTTTAGAGGATGCTAAAACTCTAATTTCATCGTGTTTTTTAGCTTTTTTAGATAATTTATATTTGGCATATCTGAGAGCAAACGCCGCCCCACCCAAAACTAAAGCTAATCCTTCTAAAACAAATCCTACGGGTGATGCTACAACGGTAGCGATACTTGCGATTCCAACGGCCCCTGCTCCCATACAGCCCAATTCAGCGAGAGTTTCTACGATAGAGCAAGCGTTAATGATTTTATTATATTTTTTATAACTTGTTTCGCGTTGGTTTCTTTCAGTTCGTAATTCTTTTTGAATGTTATCGATTTTTTGCAAGCGAAAGGTTTTAACATCGCCAGCTACTGCTTCGGAGGTATCTTTCATATATCGTACATCTGGATAAAGTACATTTGTTTCGCTCATTATTTTCTATTAATAGTAAAAGATTTAAAAAAAATCTAATTTAGAAAGTTTTTCTCGAAATTGTCGTGCGTTTTCACTAATGAAAGGCATGACATATACAGCAGCACCATAGCTTAGTACAATTGTCAGACCAAACGTTGTTATCATTTTTACGGCGTTATAAGTTTGGATGAAATCATCTAAATTTTCGCACGTTTCATTGATTTCATTGATTTTTTTATATACAACCTCGCGTTGGTTTTTTCTGCTTGTAATTCTTTTTTAATATCGTCTTCTTTTTGTAAACGCTGCACTTCGCAGCGAACCAAGTCCTGGAGATTATCTGTAGTCATTCTTTTAATAATAATAAAAGATTATAACATTTTAAATTTAATAGCCAAGTTTTAATTTTAATATCGTAACAGATTCCAGTTTCTAAAGAGCCGAAAAAGGTTGCTCGTACAAAAACGTTTTTTCTGTAGTTTTTATTTTCTATTTTGAAGCAAATTCCACATTCTATATGTTTCGCTTCCATATCATTAAAATAATCTTGCGATCTAGCATTAAACTCAAAAAAATCTGGTATACGAAGTGGGTTTATTTCTCGTTTCATAACATTAGAATAAAAAGATTCATCGTTGTATATTATTTTAGAAAAAGTTGTACAGTTTGTTATTGGTTCAAAGATGGCAAACCTTGGTATACCGATATTTGGCGAACCATTCCATTGAATGTAAAATATATCATGTAATTTATACAATGTTAAATTAAGTTGAATTTCATCACTATCGATATATCCACTTTTTTCAAAAACGTTGTTATCGTCGCTAACGATACCGCCGCTCGTTCGACTACTCTTTACGCTCGCACGAGTAGGACCATAAATACTCGCCATTTATTTATATAAGTAAAATATTTAAAAAATTTACTGCGTTAATGGTAAACTTTTAATTTTGATATTAAAACAGATTTTAGTGTTTAAAGCGCCGAAAAAGCTTCCTTGTACAAAAACTTTTTCATCTCGCGTTTGAAAACAAATTTCGTATTCTACGTGCTGCGAAGTGTCGTTGAAAACTTTTTTAAATTTTACAAAAAATTAACAGTATGCGGGTGCTTGATTGAACATGTAAAATGGTAGTTTAAGCCTACCGTGCCATCCGAGTATAATGGGCTTTTTTCGACAAGACGTATCGTTTGTAAAATTTCATCCCTATCGATATAGCCGTGATGTTCGTAAATGGTGGTGTTATTAGCGGCTATGCTAGACGAAATTTGCGCGCTTGTTCGACTAGGTCCGTAAATACTCGCCATTTATATAATTTCTAGATTTAAAATAATGGGGAAACCGTGATTATTTATGTATCTACCCTTTGAATCTTTAATTTGAAAACTCAATGCGTTAAAAGTACCGGTTTTAAGCTTTTTTAGTAATGAACTTTTATATTCTATCCACATACTCTCTCCGAACGATTTGTCTTGTAACGGAAAAGCGTTTAAAATAGTACAAGGTTTACCGTTGAAATAATTTTCAGTCGTAGAAATTTGATCGCAATGAATGTACAAAATTTTAAAAAGTTGTACATCAATTTTTTTAAACTATATTCTCCCACAGTTAGAAATTCGTTATGAAACCCGAGTAAATTAGCTAACCCAGATGAAAATTTGACGGATTTGTTTTCTTGAGTAATATTTAGCAAGAAAAAACCTGTTTTTTCATCGATGGTGAAAGTGAGCCAAGACGCGTTTTTTACTATAATATCGATAATTTCGTTCATATTGTAAAGCCCCGGTTCGACAAAGTTTACAACATCTTGTTGCTGACCAATTGTACGATAGATTATTCTTTCTTTTCTAACACTATGTAATGATATCGTAAGATTACCTTCGCGATTATCGATGACGTCATTTAATTGAACCGACCCGCTATTTTTTTCAATTTCGATTTCGAAGGTATGATACATTTTATTATTAAAAATTTATAATTTTAATATAATAAAATGACGTTTCTATTAGCGTTTCAGAGTAATTTATCGAAACGGTATCCGCAATCTGGAAATTTTAGTGCGCCTCAAAATTTTAATGCTAGCGATTTAACGAGTCTAAATATTTACGTCAACGAAAACGAGTTTTTTAACGAACAACTGAATAATCCTTTTCAAAATTACAGGTTACCACGCGTTTATAATTTCTTGGATGTACGTCGATGGAGATTTTATCCTAAACCGTTTTATCAAAATCAAATAAATTTTGCAACGTGGTGTAGTACGACGGGTTGCGGTGTAAGTTACGAACATTTATATCATTCAAACTTGATGATTCATAGTTTTTTTTAGGTTTCAACGTTTATTATCAAATTAGACGAATGCTAAAAGAAATGCGTTGTCCCGAACCTTTGAATCCAATTTGGAGCGCGTTTGAAAATAATATAGACATGGGGGTATATAATAAGCTATGTAGAGAATTTCACGCATCGCCAGATACTCAATGGCGACAACAAATAGATAAAAACTCTGGGGGTTTAAGTACAGCTTATGAATATGAAAAAAGCGGCGTGTGGAAAATGTTGTTGATACTCGTTATATTAACGGTAAGTATAACCCAAATATAACGATTATGAAATTTTCTCAAGACATTGAAGATTTTTCACCTCAAACTTTTGAGCCTTAAGGCCCTGTCACACCATGGCGTATGGCCTGAACGTATGCCAACGTATGCGAAATATCGAAAATACGTTTGGTGTACGTTGGTGTACGCTGATATAAGTTAGGGGTAAGTTGGGGATACGTCGTTTACGTTAAGAGCACGCTGTGATACGCTGTGAAAATTTGGAACACGTCGAGCCCGCGAAAAATTATTGAGCATGTTCAAAATTTCTCGGCGTACTCAACGTGTGCTTAATACGTTCTGCATAAGTTCCCGGTAAGTTCGTGGTACGTTAGACATACGTTGACATACGCTGACATACGTTAGAGGTACGGTACTCGTAAGTTGGTATACGTTGATGTACGTCGGCTGACGGGGAAACGTACAGCCAACGTAGTGATAACGAGTTGATAACGTATATGTGCCGTATGTCTAACCTATGCCTGACGCATCTCCAACGAGTCTCGACGTATTCTGACGTATCCACCTTATGCACAACTTATGCCTGGCGATCGTGTAACGTATATAACGTGTTTCTACAGTACAGCTAGCGTATGTGCCGTACAGCTAGCGAGCATTCGGCGTTTTGGGAACTTATGGGGGGTTTGAGTATATATATGGGTCCCTTGAGTAACTCATCCTCACTTCTTCATGGTCTGTCGTGCTGAACACATCAACCCATCATCAACCCATCATCATCAGAGAGCGTGTTCGTTGTACGCCGAGGATACGCTGAGGATACGTCGAACACGGCAGACATACGCTACGAATACGTTAAGCATACGTTGGTCATACGCTCGCATACGCTGTGATACGCTGTCATAAGTTTGTTATAAGTTAGTGATACGCTATCAATACGTTAGTCATACGCTATGTATACGTTAAATACGCTATGGATACGCTATGGATACGTCCATTCCAACACCGATGCCGACTTTTCAGATGCAATTCGTTGGGAAGTTGGACGTTCTTGGACTCTGACAAATTTCGAGCTATTTTTTGTATACGTCGGTATACGTTCAGGCCATACGCCATGGTGTGACAGGGCCTTTACATAGATTATATTACAATCGATTATATCGAACAATCTTTAGAAGCTGAACGAGGTTGGGTTAGGTACATACTCGAGTCTAAATTAGCTCAAGGTTTTACGGATATCGGTATAGAACGAATTAATGATTCTATAAGAACGTACGTTTACGCGATTATGGGAGCCCAAGTACAAGCTAAAAGTGGAATTCTTACGTCTGGTACCGGTTCAGATGCAAAACGAGAATTTATAAATATAGTGGATGCTGAGATTGATTCTCCGGTCGATTTACAATTTAGTATCGATCGGTATCAAAAATCTCTATCAGATACTAAAACGCAATTAAATTTTATCGTTGGAGATTTATTATACATGATGCCGAGTGATATGAATATGCATATAGGTACTTACGTCGGATACAACAATAATATTTTAATCGCAACGTCTGATTTATCGTTAGGATTGAATCAAGACCTGAATTCAGATCCCATTCCTTCTCACCTTCGTCCACCTTTACAATTGACACAACCGTTAGCCGCTAAACGCTCCGCTGTGCAAGCGCATGTGCAAGAATCGAATGATAACTCTACCCAGAACCCTTTGGAAGAATCGAGCGATACTCCTCCTAGCCACCAAGAAGAAAAAAATGCTTTAATTATTGGTTTTGCGATTTTAAGTGGACTTGGCGTTATGATTTATGAATTGCTCTACTAGAGTTTTTTCTGCATATAAGTTAAAATTAAAACTCCAACCCCTGTCAAAGCTAGCCACAAATGTTCTGCTGTCCACGTGACGATACCGGAAGCTGTTTTAAATAACCAACTTATAACTGTACCGATAATACTCGGTAAAGCGGCTAACGCTTTTTCTCCGAGTTTTGCTAATACACTCGCTAGATTTTTTAATGTTTTTTGTATCCACTCTTTTACACCGGTGGCGCGGGCGTTGGTGTAGGTTTGGGCGTTGGCGCGGGTATTGTTGTAGGTTTTGGCGGCGCACGTTTTGGTAAAGCTGAATTTACCGCAATGACGATCGATTCGACGATAACAGTGATTACTAAACCGATAGCCGCTAATACACTAACGGCTGATACGCCTTGTTCTCTAAATAAAGTTTTAATTTTATCTCCCACACGTAACATCTCTTTCTAACATTTTTTGAAACGTTTCTTTAATTCTATTGATTTGACTACGATGAACATAATCATGTGCATCTATTTGTTTTGACAAAACTTCTTTGGCATCTTTTAGTTTTTGCAACTCGCGACGATCTTTTTCGTTAACATCAGCGTCGGAAATTAATTCTTGAATATCAGATATTTTTTGATTGAGTATTTTTAATTTAGTTAAAAGATCTAATTGTTCACCTTGATTTCTAGTCATGATTTCATTGAGTGCTAACACTTCTCGCCATTCTATATTTAATTCCGTTTGAGTTTCTCTTGAAAGCGTCATCGCCGCCATTTCAATAGCTTCTTCTACTTGTATTGATTTTTCCACCCGTTGTCTCGGTATAGAAGGTAACCTACCACCCGATTGAGGTGTTTTATCAGCATCAGTTAAAGGTTTTTCTGATTCGTTTATAACATTTATTATAGCTTTTTCACTTTCGCCAAATGGTAATAAATCATTTTTATTTAAACCGTGTATTGAATTTAATTTTAAAAATCCACTTTTTTTAAAGCTTACTAGATAGACGTATTTCTTCATCACCTTTAAAAAAATAAAGTTTACCCACTCCTTTATCGTCTAGTTTATACTTGAATTTATTATAGTCTTTTACAACGTGTTCATAGCCTATACTTTTATAAAAATCATCGACTATATCTCTAAGTAATCTATCTGTTTGAGATAAAGGTATGTGACTAAAATGTGTTTCTTCTTCTCTCAACTGGGTGTTGACGCCATCATCTTCAATATATTCATCATTAGCGAATTCAAAATGTTCATCATCATCATCGTCAAGATGATGTAATAACGGATCCAGCGGTATAAGATCATACCTTCCTTCTGCCATTTTATAATTACTTTTTATCATTTTTTCAATAATTTATAACTCACATAACCTACAGCGCTCATCCCTAAAATAATGAATATGATTTCTCGAGTTTTTTAAATCTTCGCTAGGAACGTAAAAATCCTCAAGTTTGGGTTCGTTGTATAAATTTTCCGGTAAGTCAAATTGATTGCCCGTAACTCGTGAATATTCATTCATCGCATCGTAAACGTTTTGTTAGCGTTCGATTCTTTTTGTATTCGTTCGTTTAAATAATCTAGATATTTTAAGCGCGTTTTACTAAAGTCGTCTCTCACTTTTGTAAGTTGTTCTAGCGCTAAATCGTGTCTCTTTTGTTCTATTTCCGCATCATTATTACCAACGAGAGAAGCTAACATATTTCCTCCTGTAAAAGCTCCTGCGTTTAGTACAGCACCAAAAATCATCTCAGGTAATGCTGCTAAGAATGCCATATTTTATAATTTAGTATACATTTTTTTTAAATTAAAAAATAAAATAATGTCTATACTATAAAATATGAGGAATGCGTACGGAGATAAACTCGATCCATACAGAAGATTAAGAAAACCTTTGGGATTAAAAGGATTACGTCAAAAAGTTGTCATTACAAACAATCCGAACACCATTACCGAAAATCAATTGTTGAAAGTTCGTTTTCCAAATTTAGGAAAAAATGACGTCATCATTCTGGGGACGGTTAGATTAGCTTTCAACATACAACTCGAGTCTGCAGATGATGATACGAGAACGATCGTACATAATATAGGTAGAGCTATCGTAAAAAATATAATCATTAAAATAGAAGGAAATGAAATATTATCTTTAGACGATGCGGATGTGTTTCATTGTTATAAAGACGAATGGTTAACGAAAGATCAACGCGAAAATCTAGCGTACCAAGGAATCGAAGATCCTAACGTGACTAAATTAAGAGTAAACGCTAGCGATGCGGTTCCCGCTGGCAACGGAGGAAAAGATAAAGCCATCGCAGATTGTTTGAAAAATAGGTATCACATTCCGTTCGATTTTGAATTACTCACCGATCATCAGCCCTACTACCAATCGGGAGTCGGAGATCGACTGAGTTACGAACTCGTGTTTAATAAATTTTCTAACGTCATTAAAAGCACCGACGATAATGCGAAATATATCATAAGTGGGATTTCTTTAGAATACGAAGTTGTTCATATGCCGGATCTTGCGCAAACAATTAAAAATCAATATAGCGACAAGGTGTCGATATTGTTTGATCGCGTTTTAAGACAGAGCGTGACCCGTTAAACAAACGCGATACGACGTGGAATATAAATTTAAATACCCCCGCAAAAAGTATGAAAGGAATATTGTTTTTATTCAAAGAGCCCGATGTGAAAGAAACGTGGAAATTTTATAATCCAAAAATCGATAAAGTTTCAATTACGATCGAAGGCGTTCCCAATCAACTCTACGCGCAGGGAATGAAAAGGTATCAACATTGGGAAGAAATTCAGAAATATTTTGGAGATTCGAATAAAGAACACGCTATGCAAGTTGTTAAAGCTTTAAATTTATTCAACGTCAAACAAGCCGATTATTTACTTCATCAATACGGTTTATTTTTAGATATGAGAACGAGTGACGACAATAAAATACATGGAAGTGGAAGACGAGTACAAAACTTATCCGAAGGAATTACCATTCAAATGGATAAAGAATCAGAAACCGCGGGTGAATTATACATGTACACTTTTATTATTATGGACGCGCAACTCATTATAATAAATGGGCGTTTTGATTCCGTCGCTTATTAGTATTAGCGACTAATATTAAAAAGGATGTTGCCGAAATATCCACACGTTGCGTTAATTTGCGGTCAAACCGGATGCGGAAAAACTGAATTTGTTTTAAATTTGTTAGAAAAAGAATATTTTAAATATTTTGAAACGATCGTCATATTATGCCCCACCATTGGTGACAACGACAGGTATCAAAATAGAAAATGGATTTGGAGCGACGAGCAAGTGCTCGTTGACGATTTAAAAAGTTATACGTTAAACAAAGCGATAAAAATTTATAGCGACGTATTCAAAGGAAACGAAACGCATGTTTATCATCGACGATTGTAGCGCCAGTAAAGATTTGCGATATAATATTTTTTGTCAAGATGAGGCGCACGCGCTGACACACTTGGCTTTTAGCGGCAGACACGCCAATCACAGCTGTTGGATTATTTCACAAAAATATAATAGCGTATTGAAAGATTTTTGAGAGCAACTCAAATGGGTGTGTTTATTTTATTGTAAAGATAGAGACTCGTTTGAAAATTGTCTTCGAGAAAATGATGTCATACCGACAAAAGAGTTGAGAAAGCAAATGCATGACAAATTAAAACGAGTTAAACATTGCAAATTGATTTTAAAAACGGATCAACTTACCGATTATGCGATTCTAGACTAAATTACTTGGCATTACTTAGTAATTACTTAGCATTACTGAATCGTTACTTAGCATTACTTAGCATTACTGATTCGTTACTTAACATTACTTAGCATTACTGATTCGTTACTTAACATTTTTTAAATAAATTAAAAATACTTATAATAAATGGAACAAGTTCACAAAATTTTAAACAAAGAGTCATTAATGTTACCCCCACCATCAATAGATTTTAATGAAAGTGACAGCTTGCTGCTGAAGCAAAAGCAGCGAGACAAACGTCTTTTCTATGTTACTGATTGGTTATTTAGCATTACTTATTGGTTACTCTCTGTTACTCAAGATTTTACTGATTTTTTCTATAAATACTTGGAAGAACTTCACAAAATGGTGCTCGAAAATCCACAGATGTTAAGCCCAGCATCAAAGGATTTTAATGAAAGTAACAACTTGCTGCTGAAGCAAAAGCAACGGGACAAACGACTCCTCTCTGTTGTAGCAGGAGGAGATTCAAAAAATATTTTCGGGAAAGAGTATTCCGTCAGTGACATTGAAGCTTTGTCTACAGAAGAGCGAGATGTATTATACACGCAATATGAAGCTAAATTAGGTCGTGATATAACACAGTCTTTAGGTAGCGCCATTCTAACAGTATATGCCAGAATGTTAGGATATAGTTTAAACTACGTTGATTTATATGGATATCATTTTGAAATTGATGACGAAGGTAAATTAATTACAGATTTAGAAAAAGATCCATTCATTTCTAGCTCGCTTTCTTTTATAGCGTGTGAAATATATTACAAGGGTGGGATGTATTTGGCGCCGATAACCATGGCACTCATTACGGCAAAACATATAAAAAGAAAAGAAGAATCTTGTATAGATAATAAAAGCGATGGAAACGAACGAGTTGGAGAATGCGCAGCAGCAGAAAGCGGAGCAGACCCCGTCGTCAACGCCGTCGGTGGTAACGAAGGCGAACAATAAGAAAATACAAAATCCAAAAAGAGTCGCAGCTGGTAAAAAAGCCGCCGAAGTTAATAAAAAGAAAAAACAAGAATTAAAAAAGGGTACTCATTATGTAAACAAAGACAATTTTTGCCGTAGCGATACAGCTATGCCGATAAAAGAAGAAAGCGCTGGAATAAACTACTACTATATCGCTCTTGTCTTAGCCGTTGGAGGTTTTTCTTATTACTTGTTTTCCAATCAAAAACAACAGCCAGCGCCGCCAGAACCAAGACCCGCGCCAGCTACCGCTTCAACTATACCAAAACCCACGCCCGCGCCAACGAGAGAAATTAATGTTTTTGAAATGGAATAAATAAAAAATAAAAAAATATATATATTTACTAAGTATAAAATATGATGGATACAAAAGGAATCGTTAATTCAGCTTATCGCAGTGTTGTTGTAGTACTTTTATCCGTTTTATACAGCATGCTCGGTAAAAAAATATTAAAAATAGAACCAGCCGATTTAGGAACGTTGAATCTAAACAATGGACTAAAACTCACCACGACCGTTGGAGCGGCTTTAATGACTCAAACGTGGTTAGTTAAACAAGGAATTTTACCAGACTCTGTTACCTCTAGCGGTACAGCTATGTCTAATGAATAATATTTTTATATACTAAATGGATAAGCGTACAAAATTAAAATTACAAAACGTATATTATAGTCCGAAAGGATACTGGAAAGGTCTCGACGCGATTAAAAAATTAGCTTAAGAAACTAAAGTGAATAAAAAATTAGTTTCACAGTGGATAAAAAAGCAAGCCTTGTGGCAAATTTATTTACCGTATCCTAAATACATTCCAAGACCGACCAGTTCAAATTCAATGTTGGAAAAACCAAATGAGGTTCATCAAGCAGATTTATTGTTTCTTCCGCACGATACGATCGGTAAAAAGACGTACAAGTACGCGTTAACTGTTGCGGATGAAGCCAGCAGATATAAAGAAGCGGAACCGTTAATCGATAAAACCGCCGCTCAAGTTAGTCTAGCGTTTGAAAAAATTTATAAACGGAGTCTGCTAACTTGGCCAAAAATTGTAAAAGTCGATCCTGGAAAAGAATTTATGTCGAGCGTCAATGTCATCATGAATAAAAAATAATGTAAAAATCCAAAGAAGCGAAGCTGGGAATCATAGAGCTCAAGGTATAGTAGAGCGATTTAATAGAACTTTAGCCGAAAGATTATTTTCTCATCAATACGCTAAAGAAATAGCGATGGATACAAGATCTAGAGAATGGGTTAAAAGATTACCGCTGGTCGTAAAAGCGTTAAATAACGAAACGACCAGACTCATACATTTAAAACTTAAAGATGCTATTAAATTACCCGTTGTCGAGCAAAATCCAGCCTCACCAGTTATTACCTCTAGCGGTACAGCTAAAAAGAATGAAAAAATAATTAATGCGAACGCTCTAGTTCGGTATTTATACGCACCCGGTGAGGTGAAAAAGATACGAGAAGACGAGCGACCGATCCAATTTGGAGTATATAAATTTATAGCATTAGTAAAACTATGAAAGCTCAAAATCAACCCATCTTGTATTATTTAGAATCGGGTCCCGCTCGTAGTTTTGTAAGAGAATAATTACAAATTGTGCCGCGAGATACAGAAAATCCACCTAAAAAATTACAATTCTTTAGGTTATTGTTGAAATCTTATAATGTCCGTAAGCTAAAGTATGTATTCCATCTAGTAAAATATATCTCTTTGTGTCTAAAGGAGATAAGGATATTTTATTTACTCGCGTTGTATATAATCTATGGTTTTCATTTCTAATAAAATACATAAAATTATAAAGCGGTTTTTTTAATATATTTTTTTTAAAATAAAACTTGTTTAATTTCTTTTTCTAAAACTTGTTTTTTAACGCCCTTGGCTTTTCTTATTTCTCTCGAAAAAACGCTAGGTCTTATTTCTATTTCTTTCGATAAAAGAATCGAATACATTTTCGGTCTTAAACCGACAATTTCGGAGATTAGAGTTCCTGCAGTCTCGTCTTTCATTTTACCGATGACTTTTTTATTCTCTTCAGAATATAAAAAATGTTGTTTTTATTTTTTTATTATTATAATAATTACTAAAATCGTATAAATGCTTGTCTTCATCCATATCTTTATAAACGTCTTCTGTTTGAATCTCGAGTAATAAGCTATCTGTATCTGTGTAAAGTAGATTACACCTCTTGCCGTATTTCTTTTTTAAATGATTGGAATAAAAATCGTACATGTAAGCTTTAGATAATTCAAGTATGCTCATTCCGACGTATACTGGACGGTTAAGTACTAGTTTTATTTTATGCATGTGAATCGCCACTAGATCGTGATCTTTAAACCTTTTAGCCTCAGCAAAATTTGGTTTCGCGAATAATTTAAGCATTTGCTTTTTTTCGTTTTCATCGTTTAATCGCTTCAAATTCACATTAACACGATTTCGTACATTTTCCATCATTTTCCAAAGACTGAATTATTCATGAGTTTGTACAAATCTTTTTCAAAATCTGACGTTGCGTTTTTTCTGAGTTTGGTGTTTAAATTAATGTATGATTTCATCCATGGAGATTCATTAAATTCTAAAACGCGATGAATTTTAGTCAGTTTCATACCGAGTCGTAAATACAATTGTAAATTACGATAATGAAGCACGTAGTTTGATTTATCGTATACATTTGGAACTAATTTTGTAACGTTTGGAGCCGGTTTGTTGTTTAATAGCTCGAGCTGATACGGCGACATCCAATCTTTCGGTACCGTCACCGACTCTGGCGCGAGTGGAAATGCGTTATGAGAATCGTGTAATTCTTGATTATATTGTAAATCAACTTCTAAAATGCATCATTTTCCACGTAGTAATCCTTTTTCTAAGAGTCTGTCAATTTGTTTTTTAGTCATCCATTTAAAATTACCCGTTGGCAAAGGTTGGCTCATCGCATAGCCGTACAAATTATTCGCGTCTAAATATTGTATATAACTACAAGGTTTTGTTTTATCGTAATCGGGTAAATAGCGGTTGTTTGCTTTTGCGTATCGTTTACTTACCATACACGTTCCTCCTCTCGTACCTTTTTCTATAAATAAATGCATGTCGACATCCGTCAACAATTCTAAAACGACTTTCGAATGTTTAAGCAAAGCGTCCCAGCTCAATCCTGGGCTCGTGTAATAATGAGCCAGATCTAGCCCGTATTGTTTTATGCAAGTGGTACTAAAATTGTCAAAAACGTCCGCCAATAAGCAAGTATCCGTGCGCACGTACAAATCGTGATAATCGCCTAGATTTTTACATTTGAATGTTTTCCAAACCTCTGTTGCTTGTAGTGTTCTTTAGTAATGTGTTTGTTGTTTAAACTACTATACAAATATTTTTTGTTAGGAAGTTTTTTTCTTTAAACCTTTCAAAATTACCCATATACTCGTAAGGATAAATACCCTTTTGTAATAAAAGTTTTACTTTTTCTCGATCATGCTCGTACTCTTTAACGATTGAAAAAGAATCAGGCGAGCGTCGTTTGATTCTACGAGTTTATCTAACGACGCTAGTAAAAATTGAGCGCTGTCGATAAATCGCAGTTGCCCGATTGAAAAAGATATGTACTTTTCCACATTATTCGCGATGCACGTTAGATTTCCTCGCGTTTGACTCGCGGCTTGCATAATGAGATGAGAGTCGTAGCCTCGCAAATTATGAAACACGACCGGAATAAAAGTTTTGTTTGGTTTTAAACTTAGTTGCAAGTTACATTTACTATTCGCCGCTCCTCTATATTTCCCGGTTATGTGACAATGATCGCGTACTCGACTAAACTTGACGCAAAACGCACCAAATTTCTTTTTACATTTGACACATTTCATCGCACCTTTTTTACAACACTCGCTCATCTCGTAGAAAAAGTCTTCCAAATCATCTTTACTCTGAATTTCTTTTTCGCATATCCAACACTTTTTAGCATTTTTGAACTCTTCTTCATCGTCTTTTTTCATAAACATTCTTTTAGGATTTCTAAATATCTCATTGATGCGTTCTACTTGTTTTTGTAATTTATTTAAAAAAATGCTTTGCGGCATCTTCTCCTCAGTATACAACGGGACAACAAGTTTCACCATAGCACCGAACGACGACATACGAATAACCGCAAACGACGTGTTCTTGCAGTTTTTAGTATTAGTCGTATTCGCATCGTCAATCTTTTAAATGATACTTTCAAAGTCTGCGTATATAACAAAAGGAACTTTCATCTTTTTATGAAAATTTCAACGTATCGTTTTTACCCTTTTCTGGCATGACGATCGCCGTCGGTCTGCCGTTAACTCCCTCGCACATTTTTACGTGATCTTCAAGATACGCTTCTGTTGAAAAACCCTGTAAACATCTCACGCAAAAATGTTTACGATCTTTGTGTTTTGTTTGATCGTAAAGTAAACGACTTAAACTCTTTATCCAAACGTAGTGCGACACATCTTTTTCGTGAATTAATAATAAATTTATACGATCTATATTTTTAGGTTGCTCGCTGAGCTGGTAAACTACAAACATATTTGAATCATAACCAAGAACGTTTATTGACAACTTGTTTTGTTTCTCTACTTTTTCAATCTGACTAATTGGAGTCGGAAAATCGATTCCGTTAAAATTTAAAACGTCTTTTTTTGGATAATTGGACGTTCTTTCCGGATGAATTTTCACGGGTAAAAGAGCGCTACGAAGCGCCCATCGAAAACATTCGTTGTCTTTATTTTTCACATTGACGCATGCATGTTTGTTTTTATGTAGTCGCATAGCTTGATATAAGATGCAGCATGAAAAGGTTGATATCTCTTGTAGATAATACTCATATCTGCAATACGATATACGATCCAATTAGAACCGTTGTACGTCCACTTTTCTAAAGACTCTTGAATTTGTGAATAAACAGTTTCGATGCTATTCAAATTAAATAAAACAATTTGCCCGTTATTATGAAATTGTGGGTCGGCCCAATCCATCATACCCTCTCCTCTATCTTTTTGTAAAAGTATATGTATATATATCATAAACTTAAACGATGTAAAATCTTGCAAGTCTAAACCAAACTTTTCGATGATCTTTGGTTTTGCCGTTTCCCAAAATATGTTTAAATCTTCTTCTTTGCTATGACCGGACGGTACAAACATCCATCGTTCACGTAAATAGCTTCCACCGTCGATGGGTGGTTCGTCAAATCTCAACTCGGGTTCTATACCGTGAAACCTTTTAATAGCGATGATATACCCTTTTTTAGTATGCTCTCCTCTTCTCCCGCGGTAATGTTCGGGTAAAACAATATTATTTATTCTTACATACTCTTTAAGTTCGGCTAAATTTAATTTATATAATGGTTTTTGTTTACGACGACGTAAATATCTTTTTACCGCTTCGTAATAAGACCGTTTAAAAAAAATTACCCGTTCTCTCGTCTCGCAGTATAAAAATTGGTCTATGTTCTCTGATAAAATTTTTCAATTCTCTCAATGTCCATTTCGATAAATATTTTCTTCTTTCCATCCTCTTTACTATTAATCTATATAATATTTTTTAAATATTTCAATTTTATAAGTGCGATTTTTAATTTTTTTTTATTTCAATTTTATAAGTGCGATTTTTTTTTAAATTCCATCAACCACCCCCTTTAAAAAAAATATCAACCTATGACGTCATCAACCCCACCCCCTTAAAAAAAAAAATCAACCACGCCCTAAAAAAGGCTAACTGTCCCAAAAACCCCATCTAACATACTACTACGTGTGTATCGGTAATTCGTCCACACGTTTTTTATTTTTTTATTTTTTACCCATGGGAAAATCTCTGCATATCTGGATGCTCCGCCAATCATCAATTTTGGACTCCTCCATGCTTGTACCAAAAGCTCCATGCTTGTACATTGTACATAACGGAGGAGTCCTACCTCGGCTAACTGTACTTGTGTACGCTGTTTTATCTTCGTACGGCGTCGCAACGCTGCACTTGCTGGCGCGGCATAGAGCATCGAGGAATCCCAACGCGATCGAATGCGAAGCACGCAAAGCTCAGTAGCGGATGACGTCAACAGTACTGACCAATCAGAGAAGACCACCGGTAAAATATCGTTTCGGATCAATTTACCGTCGCCGGTAAAATATCCACTGCCTAAAGAAAAATAACCAGGAAATCCCAGGATTGAGAAAGATACACAACTATTTAAAACAAGAAAACTTCTCATTACACTTAAGAAACATGAGTGTTTCCAACATTTTTGCTGAAATTCGAGCTCTATGGGGGCGCATATTATGCCCCGGCTGACAAATCATTGTGGTTTTTGAAGCCGAACACCACCACTGCCGATTTATTTGACATGGCACCACACTGGCAGGGCAATGACTGTTGTCTCAAGTGACATACACGGGCAACTGTGCTCAGTGCGGGTACCATTCCAAATTGGCATGCTGCAGCGGGTCAGGTCTCCATTCAAGCTTCAATATCTTTCGTCGACGCAACAGCCTGATAACTTGCACATTGGAAGTCGTTTAACACAGGTAAAGGACTACTGAATATAGACTAGGTTAGCGCAAATGAGCAAATCTAATTTACAGAGGGCGCATTTTGCAATTTTAACATGGTGTTTTATTGTGAGCGAGCCGAGTTCGCTGCGAACGTATTTGGCTATTTTCTCAGCAAACAATTAACGTGAGTTGTTGTGGTCTCGACGGGTCTCGGGGGTAAAATCCGAGACATTGGCATCCGAGACCGAGACCGAGACCGAGACCGAGACCGAGACCGAGATCTGCCCATTCGAGACCGAGACCAGCCCTTCCGAGACCGAGACTTTTATAGGGCGAGACCGAGACCGAGACCAAGACCGGCAAAAAAAGGTCTCGAGACGGTCTTTTTATACTCTCCAAGTGTGTAGCTGACATTCAGCATTAGATGATCGAAAGCAAGCTCATCAGGCTCAATCAAGACAAGACGGAATTTTTTGTTGCGGCATAATAATAATAATAATGTGTGGATTTATATAGCGCACGTATCCACCAACTAAGTGGTGCTCAAGGCGCATTATATTATTATCCCTGCTCATAAGGCTCATAAGGCTCATAAATCATTCCTGAAACCATCTCAGCTCCCTGGGGAGTATACAGCTCAATTGCTGCCATTTCTAGCGCATATAGAGCAAACCAACTCTGCCTTCACAGGTACCCATTTAACCCCTGGGTGGAGAGAAGCAATTATGATTAAGTGTCTTGCTCAAGGACACAAGTGTCACGGCCGTGATTCGAACCCACATTATGTTGCTAACACCAGAACTTGAATCCGGTAAGCTAGACCGCTCGGCCACGACACCCCACATCATCTGAAAAAATGGATACTATCAGCCTCCTCCTTGATGGTGTTGAGATATTTCCGTCGAAGTCTATTCGGAACCTTGGGATTGTTTTCGATCATCAAATGAGTATGTCTGATCATGTGACTCAACTCTGCAAGTCTATAAATTGGCTTATCAGAAACATTTGCAGAATTTGTCCATAATAATATTGATTTTGATACATGTCACAATATAGTTAGGGCTATCATTCTTTCACGTCTGGATTATTGCAATGTGTTGTTTAATGGTATTTCTAAAAAAGATCTCAAACGCTTGCAGAAATTGCAAAATAAGTGTGCACGTTTAATATGTCTTAAACCCACATTTGAGCATGTTACTCCTCTACTGAGTCAACTACGTTGGTTACCTGTAAGTGAAAGAATTATGTATAAAACATTGTTGTATGTATACAAGTCACTGAATCCAAGTACATCCCCAGTACATCCAAGACTGCCTAGTTGTCAAAATTCCATCTAGTGACATGATGAGAACTCGCTCCACAGGCAGTATCAATTTTGTTGTTCCTGTTACCAAGAAATGTACTGGGGATAGAGCCTTCTCGGTGGCTGCACCATATCTATGGAACAAGTTACCTGTGCATATTAGGAATGCTACAAGTCTATACTCATTCAAAATTTCACTTAAGGATTATCTATTTCCATGATGCTTTATTATACTTAAATTATTGCTGTACTGTTCATATCTGCGCTTTGTATCCTTAGGAAAAGGCGCGTTATAAATGCAAGTTATTATTATTATTATTTATTATTAATTACGGGGCCAGTTGGACCTGGGGGCAGGGACGACCACCCCTGAGATAGTCGAATGCACAACTAACCTGCTACTTGGTTCAGTAAGTTTAAAATCCATATTATGCGAGTTCTGCAATCTGGAAATATTGATTGAAAACATTTATGTTCTCTGCATCAGTACAGCAAAGACAAATCATGAACATAAAGATCACTAAAAATGAAAAGGATGGCTTATTATTTTTATATTTTGATATATATGTTCAACCCTATTCTTATGTATTCATGAATGTTTTTATATTCGAAATTGATACTAGTTCTTATAAAATACATGTATACATGATGCACTGACTATTCAACATTCAGTGGTGTAACCATTCATTTTCAGTTGGGAGTGCATGGGGCCACAGGGATTTCGCAGGGGGCACTTTGGTGGAAGCCATCATCTGTTTGTTGAATAATTCTCTCTTTCGGTGGCACTCGAGCTGTTTATAGTTTTTATATAACTATAATACAACTGTCACACCTTATCCCTCTGTGTATTAATCTATTAGTGGCAACAAATTTACAAAAGTAAAACATCATTTAATAGTCCTACCTCTTACTGTGTAGTTGTCAATACGGAAGAGCCAGCGCCCTGGTGTTCCGATGTTGGAACCTTGGTCGACATTGACTATCTCGTCTGTCATCGCTCCTGGTACGGTATAGTAATTAACGCCGTCACCAGCATCATATCCAACCTAAGAGTTAATATGTTTTCGTAAATATTTAATTTACAACTCTTACAGATTTAATGTGGGAAAATTCATCCAAAGTGCATTTATATGTAGCCGGCAAACATGTTATAATTTTGACGAAACTCTATAATAGAATTTGTTTTTTCACAGACACTCGGAACGTATGCAGTGCTATATACACGCCGGTGTAGGGCAAAATGAAATCATTGTTATAATGTTAATAATCATTCAAGAACAGAATACAGTGCCGAAATTTAAAAAAAAAGTTTGCAACATCTCATTAGAAATGGATTTCATGATGACATCAATTGAAATTTATTTCACCTTCCACATTTCAGCAGAGGACGCTGTATATAAATAAGTGATATCATGTGTGACATCATCTAAATAACAAGAGAAGGGAGATTTGCTCCTACTTGGGCTGCAGTTCCTCCCAGCCCAGTAGTTCTATTTCCTCCAGATGCTGTACCTGTTGTCCATCTTATCTCATCGTAGTTAAAAATGGCAAACGACTGCTCACCGTCCGTCATCAACACACCTTGAAACGAATTAGTCTGAGGATGTAGAAACAAATAGAGGGGAAAACAAAGGAAAGGCATTGGATGGGATATGTAATGATATTAAAAGATGCACCGAATTATATGTACATATATTTCAATATTGTTGGGTTCTGAATAAGAACAGTAAATAAATTGTACACGCATAACATTTAAAATAAACTCACTTAGCGCTGACCGTGACAATAAAATTTAACAACACTTTAACAATAAATACAAATATAAGCAAAATATACCAAAAGATGACATGCAAGACGATTCAGCTCCTCTCACTTTCGCCCAATTTTGCAAGGGACATTTCACTAACCATCCCACCAAACCAGTAGTCTGTGGGCTGGAGGGGTCTACCGTGCACCCCCCATAACCCACCGCCACCGATATTGTTTTTTCCTTTGGATGTCCTAAACATGAAAACAAGTTGTTAACATTGAAAAGTTTGGGTTGCACTATCTGTTCTGGCCCACTATTGCCCTTATAATGAGCGTACGCTGATAATTCTTAGCACTAAGGGTGGAAGAAAATCAAACATCTTGCCATTACTCCATCATGCCTTCACCAAAAAATTTCGTCAAGATGATGTCATTGGTTGTCATGGAAACTACCTCTAGAGGGCGCTGTGCTTGGATGCAAATCATGCGCACTTGTAGTACACTAGTTATCACTATGGGGATAACGTGTAAAAATATGGATACATTTAAAAATGTTGGGTTACTTTGTCTCTGGAGATCAATGTTAAAGCCCCTATCGGCCCCTTGTTCAGCCAAGAATCTTTATCATATGGGTTGGGAGGGATTAAACAAACCTCAATAAAATACTCCGGCATGCTTTGACTTACATTCATAAAATTTGGTACATTTAATGTTCATGTATATGTTGTCAAGATGACATCATAGGTTTCGATAAAAATCTCTTTTGTGTTGTACTACATGTTCTGCTTCATTGCTGATTTAGTCATTGTCTGTAAGAAGAATCTTCCTGTTTGAGATGGCGAGTCCACCTTACAAGGAAGCTGCATCCACCTTTTCAAGGAAGCCTCATTGCAGATCCAGGTTGTATGGGTGCACCAAATTAGTATTTTGGAGTTATGAAACCTCCTGAAAGGATGCAGTATCAGTGTTGGAATATAGGCCAGCACTGCAGCACTTGTTCCGTATCTCATCCCTAAATGTGGCTTCCCCTAAAATGGGGACTGCTGTGTGAAGTATGAGCCAAGGATGTCGATTCTTCTGCCATCCAAACTCAGTGACGCACGTTTTATTTTCGGGAAGGGTTATCCAATGGAAGGTCACTCCGGCAAAGTTTTAGGCACAGGAAATCATCAACCGGCTTGAAAGGGTTCACATGGGCTATATGGTTCTCCCCAAACATGAATGTATTTCATCCACAGATGTTCCATTCAAATGCGATCTTAGATTCACTGCTTAGTGGATCGATTTACTGCAGCTTGCCTGTGGGGCTCTGTAGGCTGTATACCTATTCTAGGAGTGGGTCGAATGCACGCAGTGACTCTGCGCAGGTATTGTTCCAGCTCCTGTCCACCACAGGAGTATGTTTGCTACTGCATCACACAGAAGAGCAGATTTCAGCAGAAATGTAAAAAAAAAATATTTTGAAAGTGCATAGGATGGCACTAGCGCTCCCAGTTCTGGCCATACAGCACAAGCTAACACAAGCTGGCACAAGCTGAACAAAAACCAGCACAAACCGGCACTGGCCGGCACATGCCAGCACAGACCGGCACAGGCCGGCACAGGACGGTACAGGATGGCACAAACTGGCACTGACCGGCACAGGCCGGCACAGGACACCTCAGGACGACACAGGATGGCACAGGCAGGCACAAACTAATGAAGGTGAACAAACTAATGAAGTAATTTGTTGGCAACACCTATGGATAAAAAGCATTTATAATAAGGCTCAGGACTTTTCAAAACTCCTCCAAAAGGACATGGTGCTCCCGAAGCGCCTTTGTGCCGTCATTGTGCTTTATGGCCAGAACTAGGACAGCCAGTGCACTTTCAATACAGTTTTTGTGTACATTTCTGCTGAATTATGTTCTCCTGTGTGGTGCAGTAGCAAACATACTCCTGTGGTGGACAGGAGCCGGAACAATACCTGCGCACAGTCACCGGGTGCCTTCGTCCTACACCTAGAATAAGTACACAGCCTACACAGCCTCGCACGAAAACAGTAAATCAAGCTGACTATAAAATCAAGGTGATGAATTGAGCACATCTGTAGGCAAAGTCTGTGCATAACATACATTCATGTTTGGAGAGAACTATGCAGCCCATGTGAACCCTTTCAAGCCGGTTGATGATTTCCTGTGCCTAAAACCAGGCCGTAGTGACCTTCCATTGGATAACCCTTCCCGAAAATAAAACGTGTATCACTGAGTTTAGATGGCAGATGAATTGCTGACAGGCAGATGCCTTGGCTCATACATCACACAGCAGTCCTCATGTTAGGGGAAGCCACATTTCGGAACAAGTGCCACAGTGCTGGCCTATATTCCAACACTGATTTTGTGAGGTTAATGCATCCTTTCAGGAGTTTCTTTCAGGAAGTTTCATATTGATTTGGTGCTCCCATACAGCCTGGAATGAGGCTTCCTTGTAAAGGTGGACTCACCATCCCAAACAGGAAGCTTCTTGTTACAGACAAGGACCTAGTCAGAAATGAACCAGAAGATGTAGTACAACATAGACGTTTTCATGGAAACCAATGATGTCATCTTGACAACATATACATGAACATTAAATGTGTCGTTTTATTAATGTAAGTCAAAGAATGCCGGAGTAATGGAGGTTTGTGTAATCCCTTCCCACACCAAATGCTACGGATTCCCAGCTGAATTTGATTTGATATGGGCTTAAACAATGAGCTCCAGAAACCCCTTAACAAAATATTTTCAAATTTATCTTTCGTTTTTCTTTACATTACAAAATAATGACACATCCTTGTCAAGTAAAACTTAATGATACTTTATCCCTATTGTTACATTATACACACAAACCGCAATCTGTGCGTGACCGCGTGTTGACCCCAAAGGGGGCGGGATTATGTTTACGCATTATGAATAGAACGTTATGGAAGTTTATTTTTGGAAAATGATGTAATTTTCAGACATTTCTAGAAGTGAAGTGAAGAAGAAATCTCTAGTATTTTCTAGAAGGGATTAAAAATTATAAATACGGGCTGGTAGAGGATTTTAGGCGGGACTTGAGCAAACCATCAAGACTTGATGAGACTATATCGATACTTCAGTGTACACCCACTAGGACCTGTGATGTCGCTTACGACTCGTCTGTGGAGTGTTTTGAGAAAGTTCGTCTTGACCGAGTGAAGTGTCTGAGAGCTGAATTTAATTCCGGAAGAGACATTTTGTGAACTAAATCTACAGTTCAGTATTTTTGGGATTTCTTCTTTCCCATATTTTTGTCACGGTAGTCGACTTCGTCTATTTCCGGCCGTTTGTTGGAGGTAAATTCGCCCCACGTCCAGCTCTATTTACACCGTGTCAGAGAACTGTTTTTGTGTCATTTTCGCTGGAGCCTGCTCTTTTCTTAATGATCTTTTCTTAATGTACACTTGTTTACCCTAATCATTGTACGCTTGTTAAACCCATCGATATTTGAAGCAGTTGATATTTTCATTATTAAATCACTTTCTTTGTTCTTTATATCAGTGTGACCTTGTTTGATTTCTTTGTTGCATCTGAGAAAATTCAGGCTTTTTGAGTAATTTTCATTCACGGATAGTTTGGAGTTTTTCGGATCGTAACACTATAGTGATAACTAGTGTACTACAGTGGCTAAAAATAACAAATAATTGTATCCATTAATTCCTGTGCGCGTGATATGCATCTAAGTACAGCGCCCTCCAGAGGTAGTTACCATGACAACCAATAACATCATCTTGACGACATGGAATGAATATTTATTGTGCCAAGTTTGATTAATGTAGGCCAAAGCATGTTCGATAAATAAAGGATTATTCCATGGGGCTAAAAAAGTAACGCCTTCTACCGGTCGTTTTTATGAGAACCGATGACGTCATCATGGCGACATATGGCTGAACATTAATTGTACCAAGTTACATGATGATAAGTGAAAGCATGATGGAGTTGTGGCGAGATGTTTGATCTTCTTTCACCCCTAGTGCTAAGAATTATCAGCATAAGCTCATTATAAGGGCAAACAAATAGTAGGCCAGAACAGATAGTGCAACCCAAAATGTTCAATGTTAACATCTTTTTTTCATGTTTAGGACATACAAAGGAACAAAAAAATATCGGTGGCCGTGGGTTATGGGGGTTAACCAAGACGGAAGATTAACAATTGATTGAATTGAAACAACGTCCCGTTAAATTGTGAGTTGCATTCACCCCGATATTCGACTTTCAACCTTATAGCCTCATAAAATAAATTCCATTATCATTCAAAGCCTACGGTGATCCAAACCCTCGAATACAACAGCTGTTTGATTTGAACAAGTAAATTTGAATCCTGTTCATGTTAACATACCATGTACTTATAATTATGTTACATGTACTTACTATGCTGTTATCTTCAGAGCCATAAAATGTCACTTGGTACCAGGTTGCTATTAGCATCCATGATGCTGAGAACTCAGACTGGTTACCGATCACTTCTCTAATAACGCAGTCTGCATGGCCAAAAACCATCTCATTGTTGGAGTTGCGAAGAAGTTGACGATACATTACGTCCCCATGGATACGCACGTCTACATCGCCCCAGAACACTGCTATTATGGGATTAGCCGAAGGAAAAGGAATGGGCCAGAAACTGCCAATTTCTCGACCGAACGAGATTATACCATTGGTACTCACCTGCGATATAAGTACACATCAGAGAGTTATTTAAAGGTCCTGTGTGAATAGTGTATTTACCAAACTTTATTTTTTGGTGGTGTTATATTGATTAGTATAATTAAAAACAATTTTAAATGTTTTTTTGTGTCGAGTGGATTATTAATTGTTTATCTAATAATCAAAAATTGACCCCCCGAATTTTCGAAGTTTTAACGAAACGTTCGTGACGTACACAAAGGCAGAGAATTTTACACTCGTGGAGCTAGGCGGTATGGTTTGGTGCCAGACTTAGAACAGTCGATGAATGAGCGCCTAACAAGCAGCCACTCATAACAGCTCTCCAGTTTTTGTGCTAAGTAAGTGTTTTGTAGCTACAAGTTTGTCTTCATTTTTATACTAGTGGATTTCTTATTACACCTGGAATCTACTGGACGTTTTTATGTGAGTATTGGTACATTTATTTTCTTATAATAAGTGAAAAACTGTTGTATTTTTTGTCTGTCTCTGCTGAAAGATTTTACTGTGTTGTGGATACACGCTTATGTCTTCATTTTATTTGTGCAGTCAACCCTGATTTAGGTTATAACCTGCAGCTTGACCACAAGCCTTTTGTTTGGATAAACAACTTTGTGATTAGACAATGGAGGTCTACATTCTGTTTATTCTACTCCTGCTATCCGGACCATTGTGTCTCAATAACTCATCTTTAGAATACAGCACGCAAGCTCCAAGTACACTAGGCCTACACACAAAACAACAAATCCGCCATCCTAAATTCTTGAGCTGCCCTATATCATATTATAATAATTCATCTGCCACCTTTCACCTGGAACTCTTAATTTCTGGTGACATAAACCTGGACCTGAAACACTGAACAACACACTCACAAACGCCACTCAGCTCTATAAAATTTCCTACAGCCGCAATGAACTACTCAATCTTCGCAATGCTCCATGTACTGATTCAGCTCTATCTTATTCAGCATTGAGTCAATTGAACTGTCTTGGAATACTTGCCAATCAACTCCAAACATACCGCCGCACACATAGAGGTAAAAAAGCTGGTCGCCGTAGAATGGACAGATTTACACAACTAGCACTCCGGCCTCACCAACCCCCAACAGTGAACTTAACCACATCAACGAGCGACATTTGGCATAACTTCAACTCCAAATGTTCATGATGAGTCTAAACTTCAGCTCTGTGTCTTGAATACTCAATCCATATGTAACTGTTAAACTACAATCTGAATCCCCCTGGTTCAATGATGATATTCGTGCCGCAAGGAAAATCCGTCGTCAACTTGAACGAAAATGGCGTGACAATGGGAAACTTGGAGTACATCGGCAAGAATACTGTAACCAACGAGATATTGTGAAGAACATGATTAACCAGGCAAAAATAACTCACTACTCATCTCTTGTGGAAGAGAGCTCTGGCGATCAGAAAAAACTCTTTAACATTGTTGAAAAGCTGCTTCATAAACCCAAAACTCCAGTGCTTCCATCTACACACTCCGATCAGGACCTCGCAAATGCATTTTCAAACTTTTTTGTCACAAAAATTGAGAATATCCGTCGTTCTTTTCCCCCAGTACCTGCCATTCTATCACAAACACCGTCACGCAAGGATCCACAAAGTAGACTGTCTATGTTTGAGCCTACTAGTGTTACGGAGATCAAGAAACTCATCATGAAATCGCCATCAAAATCATGTGAACTTGATCCAGTACCAACTTCGCTAATAAAACAAAATATTGATGTGTTTGCTAAGTATATCACAATTATTGTAAACAGATCTCTTTCTTCCGGTTGTTTCCCTGATAGCCAGAAGGTTGCTCATGTTAAACCACTCCTGAAGAAACCCAATTTGGACAAGGAAGTTTTCAAAAATTACCGACCGGTAGCGAATTTAAAGTACCTTGGAAAAACAATCGAGCGAGTTGTTTCATCACGGATCTCTGACCATGTTCGTGCTAATAACCTGTCGGACACATTTCAGTCAGCCTATAAACCATTTCATGGAACGGAAACTGCTCTTCTCCGCGTCAACAATGACATTTTATCTGCCATGGATGATGGAAAAATCACTGCATTAGCTTTTGACACGGTCGATCATAAAATCCTTCTCTCCCGCCTTCAATATCATCTTGGAATACATGACACAGCCCTGGATTGGTGTAAGTCCTACCTTTCAAATAGGCCTCAGAATGTTTGTATTGGTAACGCTATCTCCGAGCCTGTTACTCTTGACTATTCTGTACCCCAAGGCTCCGTGCTCGGCCCACAGTGGTTTACTGTTTATACGTTTCCAGTTCGTGATATCATTTTGAAGTATAGTTTAAATTACCATGTCTACGCTGATGACACGCAGCTTTACATTACTTTTAAATCTTCTCAAGAACCTGCCGATTCCTGCATTACAGCACTGGAGAAATGTATTCAAGAGATTCGAAGTTGGATGAGACAAATCTTCCTGAAATTGAACGACGAAAAAACAGAATTTGTTCTATTTGGATCACGTCAGCAATTGTCTAAAGTTTCTCTTCCATTTATTACAATTGGTGACTCGCAGATAACCCCCTCATCACAAGCACGTAATTTGGGTGTTATATTTGACTCGACAATGACTTTAAAACCTCATATCTCCAACATTGTTCGCATATCATCGTTTCATATCAGAAATATTAGCCGAATAAGGAAATACTTGAATAAAAGTGCTGCTGAACAAATTATACATGCGTTTGTCACATCACGGCTCGATAACGGGAATGCTCTCCTCTACGGTCTCCCGCAGAATCAAATATCTCGTCTTCAGCACATACAAAACACAGCAGCTCGTGTTGTGACTTTGTCCAGAAAGTCATGCCATATCACGCCAATCTTGAAAGAACTGCACTGGCTTCCTGTTTCACAGAGAATTGTTTTTAAACTTATGCTAATTGTTCACAAATCTTTTAATAACATTGCTCCAATTTATATTTCTGAACTGCTTAAAGTCTACACTCCATCACGCAATTTGCGCTCCAGCAACATGTCACTCCTAAAGGAACCAACTTCAAAACGGAACTGGGGTGATAGGTCTTTTTCTGTCGCGGCTCCGAGACTCTGGAATCATCTTCCACCTAAACTCAAATCTTGTCATAGTATAACTAGATTTAAGTCGATGCTTAAAACTCATCTTATGTCACAATTCTTCAAAGATGATGTATATTTGTAATTGCATTGTAGGTACATGTATCTCAGTACATACTTTTCCCCTATGCTATCATTGTATATTGTTTTTATTCATGTTTTATCTTTGTTTCCGCGCCTTGAGTGCCCAGCAGGGTGGATATGTGCGCGCTACAAATCTTTATTATTATTATTATTAATAATAATAATTATAGAGGGTCGAGTTGTCCCCGTCACGGTACAATGCACGCTTAGCGTTGTCATGCACACACACGCATTTTAGGCCAGAACTGCAGAAGCTCGGGAGAATTACTCTACGAAAAGCTAGCAGTAACTCGCGAAAAACATGTCCGAAAGAGAGGAGAGTTATCCGTGAAACGCAGCACAAGCCCCCGTCATGCCATCGGAACACACACCGAAGGCAATGCTAACATTACGGTGTTATTTTATGAAATAAAAGAAACAGTTGAGTCAAAGTTCTGATCATTTAAAAAAAACTCAAAACAAGCGCAGGCATAATGAGAAAGGTTTAATGTTTTTATGTTTGTCTTGCCAGGATATAAAAATCAGACACGATGTTTTTATTAATGCGGAAAATCACGGCATGTTTTCATGCTGTGAACACTGAAACGGTGAGCATGGTGTGAATATGTCGTTTTGCACGGAAGTTGACTGAGTTATGCATGGGAGTATTACTAAATGGCCACTTACCCTGAGTCTTTCTCGCTTTAAAAAACACATCTCTTCTTCTTTGGAGCCTTCACAGCCTTCTTACTTAGCGGGAATATCGTTGGAATTGCATCTGGTAGCAGCATGGCCTTATAAGCCATACCGAACTGGCTGTGAAGGCCCCCATTCAAAGCATGTCTGCTCGAAGTGCGCTGTATACGACGCATACTTGAGTAAGTGCTGTGGATCGCGGATCGCGGATCGGGAATTGCCTCAGTGTACGTCACGAATTTTATGTTAATGATCGGGTATGGGCGTGTCAAAAAGCACCCCCTAAATTTAAAAATTAATATTTGTATGGTATAAACGTGAGGGGAAAATTTACAAATGACAAATATATGTTCCAGTAGGCATACTTTATTGTATACATAGGACCTTTAAGTTACGGTATCAACTCCTTAGGCACATAATCACAGTGATAACTAGAGCTCAAGTTCACTGAAAACACGTTCAAATACCATATCATGGACCTTATAAACCTGCTTCAGAATATTTTTCACTTAAAATTCCGGTTTCGACCGGAAGGAAAGGTCAGATTGGGGTCGTGTCTGTGTACTAAATGTCACATAATTCAAGATATGTAAGATGATGCAAAGATTGTGTAAATATCTTTTGTGGTTCATGAGATATGATGCTTTGAAATATTAAAATTTGATTTAGTGTAATTTGATATCTGATGACGTCACTATGACATCACAACTTTACCTGAAACTACATGATATGGTCTAAGTGTGTATCAAGTTTGAAGGATCTGCGAACTTTGCAAATATGTTTTTTGCTGGATAGGTTTCGCAAGGAAGGAGAAGAAAATGTAAAAACCGAACAAATTCAAGAGGTGTTCGCGCTGTCGCACGCGAGAACCAAAAACGGTCACTCGACAGGGCTTCGGCACACAAGTTTCACGGCCCATAAAGTGTCCGAAAAACCTGAAGTTTGAAACTGGTAAGTAAGTGGACTCACGTTTTGACCCATGCATGACATTCATAAAAAGGATCACAGAGACACTTTAATAATTCACTTAGAATTGTATAAAAACACACAAGCATGAGTCAGCCTAGTGGAAAGACAGAGAGTAGAGAGAAAAAGCCAAAGGGGAAAAATAAAATGAGCAAGTGAATGGAGTCAGCAAGAAATGATTAAAGGAACACAAACAGGGATTTTTAGGTATTTAAGACTGCAGGTTTTGTAGAAACATAAACCGGTGAAAAAGAAGTAGATGAGGAGTCAGAGAACAGTGAAGGTGAGAGAGGAAACAGGGTGAGAGAGGCAAAATAAGACTTTATATTACAAGAAAAAAATGGATGCTTGAGTAACGGCAGACAGAACCAAGAGAAACACCCCAAACAAAAAGCAACAAACAAACAAACAAACAAACACCCAAACAAACAAACAAACAAACACCGAATAGATAAAATAAATAACAACAGTAAGAATCCCACGGTGCAAAAGTCTGACAGATGGTTGTTTCCATATACCATCAGCCAAACATGCAATTGCTCAGCCAGCCCATTATTCTGTCCGGCCATTTGAACTATGATCCCAAACATGGTTAGGACCTACAGTTTTTGATCTATTGTTTATAAAGACACCAAACTGAATAATTCAGACTTGCACCAGCTGTGACCTACAACTGATCTGTGGTTAACACCTCATCTGTTTCAATATTTTACATGTAATGTTCCAAATAGCGAGTTAATAATATGCGCCATGCCTGATGGGCATAATATGACACTTTCATCAACATTCACTTCCAATGAGTTTTCCAAAGGCATAGCCATTGTACATTGTTAATAGTTTTTTCCCCATGCAGCATTAAGCGATTAGTATTGTTTTATGCAGTTACAACTCTCACAGTCTCATTGAGCTTGAATTTGAGGACATTATCACTTACAAAGAGAGAGCCAAAATTTCGTCCGAAGAAGGGGAATGATATTGGAATGGAAATCTCGCCAGAAAAAACGTCGTCTTCCCGGGAAACTGATGTGTCTCCTTCATCAAATGGAAATAAAATATCTGTAAGAAAAACAAAATTGTTTAAGGTTATAAACTTTAAATTGACATAAAGTACTACCATACTTACCATACTTAGATGACGAGCTAGATGTGCATGACTTAAAACTAGTATAAGACTTTCCAACCACATTCAACTCGACTCATGTTGTATTATGAAATTGATTTGTTAACAGTAAAATTGGGTTATACAGCCAAAACACCAAAGAACTTACCGTACTGAGCATTCGCTGAGGTGATAAGATAAATATATATTGCCACCCCACTGAATACTAAGAGTCGCATCATTTTGCTGGCTGATATTTCCTTCAGTTTTTGGAAGTGGAATATAATGAGTTACCAGTACTCGTGATTATCTGTAACCGTCCATCAAATACCATCCACTCAAGTCTGTTTGACAACTGGGTTGTACCCGGCAACTGGGTTGTTAGCTACAACTGTATAGCCAGCACGCGTAGTATCGAACGAATTCACAGACTGAGTTTTAAGCGGAAATGTACATGGACTGCGGGTGCGGCAGATCTTACCTTTTGAAAATCATTGTTGAACTATGAACTTCATAATATTTGTATGCAAATTTTGTCTCAGATTATTTTAAAGTGAATGTTGGTGCCTGGACCTTCCCCTGAGATTGTTGATTGTGCATTACGTCTTTGCATCAAGTAGGCTATGTACAGCATTGATAAACATTGAATAAGTTTAATCATATCGAATAGGTTGGAATAAGTTTGAGGAAGGGTGATAATGTTCCATATCTTATATATTATTATTATTATTATTGAGTATTATTATTATTATTGCCAATTCCAAAGAGATATTGGTAACTCTCTAACAAACATTTTTGTAAATAATTGTTTGGTATATTCATTTAATATCGACCGACTGCACGAATGTGATCTAAAGGCAACGGTATAGAATTAGTAAATACAAAAATAAACAAATTGTTAAATTGTAATGAGAAACTTACTTGGTGTAAAGTTGTTGATAGTGTCAATCTTCCCTATAACTTATTTTGTCTGATGTGTCTGAGTTGTTTTCATTTTGAGGACAAGTGAAATAATTTTCAGTACGAATTTTGGAAACAGTACACTTTTCTTAATTCCACACTAGCATGAATTCGAAATATCTAAGTGCATTTCCACTATTTTCTCTTTAACAACACAATGTATAAACTATATATTTGGTTGTTTAATGTACGTCTTGATTCATAGTGAGTATTAAAGTATACTCGTACAAAACATGTTTTACCTACATAACCAAACATGTTCATTTGCTTTAAAAAAGGTCACGGTGTCGTGTTCACACATGAAATACCTGCCGTTTTCAATACACTGGTTTCCCTAGAAATGTCACCTGTTCGTACGGAAGCGTTAAACGGACATAGTAAAAAATTACTCAGCTTAAGTCACAATTATTGTTATTATTTAAGTCATAATTATTATTATTAATTAAGTCATACTTATGACTTAATTAAGTCATAATTATGAGTTAATATCTCATAAACAGCTAAGTTATAATGATATATTAATTCATAATTATGACATGTAAGACTTAAGCTGAGTAATTTATAAATATAAATTCATAAATATGACTTATAATAAGTCATAATTATGACTTATCATAAGTCATAATTATGACTTATCATAACTCATAATTATAACTTAAACGAAATATTTTAACGCTTCCGTATGTTCGCACACAACTATAGAAATGTGTTGTGATATTGAAAGGTCTGCGCATTATCAAGAACTTTGGGGATGTCCCTATCATTACCCAAAATACGTGTAATGGAAATTTACATGGAAAGTAAATACACTACAGGAAGTGAAGAGGAAGTCATTGAATCATTGGCATAAAAATCCAAGGTTCTTCAATAATTAATTCACCGAAAAATTCGACTGAAATGGTAGTCTAACGGTTAGAATGTTTGCTTTGCAAGTAGAAGGTACTGGGATCAAAACTAGGTTTTTCAACATTTTCATAAATTTGTTTTTATTAATTTAGTTATACATTTTTTACCTTAAAAAATTATTCAAAAGCAAAGCCTTTCTATATAATAGTAATTAAGGGTTGTGGAGGATTTTATTTCAGGAAAATAAAGTCAAAAATTCATTTTATATATAAATTCGAAAAGTGGACGGAGTGTTCTGCAAAAAAAATCACAGACGACTAGTCAGTCTTGACAACGCGGACCAGGGTTTACTACATGGAGTGTCTGGACGGGGCCAATGCATAGTCTATCGACACGCTGCACACAACTGGGTCAACGAACGAGGCACTGTACTGTCGCGTTACAAGTTAGTTAGGTATCGCACCGTCAGGAATCGAATCGCACTACTGCTTGTGTATATCTGGTCAGAAGTCATGCTGTTACGAGAATAGGCTTACATGGCTGTTGAGACCAGATATTATTCAGAACCGCATTTCCGCCGAGAGAAGGAATTCTTGGGGTTTATATAGGACTCAGGGCCCAAGAAATAAATAAAACATTAGCCTATAATTATAGTTTAACGTCTTAGCTAATGAGAAGTTTGCCTGAGGCGTCTAATGCAGCGGCGTAGCCACGGGGCTGGGGGCACGTGATCCCCAGGTGCCCCCCACGAAAAATCCTCATAGTGCCCCAAAAAACAGAAAAGAAAAAGAAAAGGGAAAAAATCCATACTCCCTGGGCCCCCCCCCTCCCCCCTCCCCCCACTGAAAAGCAATGCCCCCTTGTGCCCCCCCCCCCCCACTGAAAAAGTCCTGGCTACGCCACTGGTCTAATGCTAGGAACGTGTGCAAAATCAGGTTATACAACAGGTTCTACTTCCATATAAGGGAAGGCATGTGGCAACTGAGCTACTGGATTAGGCCTATTGTGTATGCGTTCGGTTAAAGATATATTTGATGTTTAAATTTTTTCAACAAGAATATATTTTCACAAAAGTAACAATTGTCTTGACGGGATTCGATCTAAGGATCTCTTACTCATCAATCAAG
This sequence comes from Zoroaster sp. YZ-2022, assembly GCA_029582265.1. Taxonomy (NCBI): domain Eukaryota; kingdom Metazoa; phylum Echinodermata; class Asteroidea; order Forcipulatida; family Zoroasteridae; genus Zoroaster; species Zoroaster sp. YZ-2022. The sequence goes on from CM055819.1 coordinate 14,365,091, forward strand.
CGAACTACCACATGAGCTAACGTATTATTATGCATATGTTAAAGATATATTTGAAGTTAAAAGACCATTTATTTATTTATTTTTTCAAAAGGACTATACTTTTACAAAACTATCAATTCTCTTGTTGGGATTCGACCCAAGGATCTCTGGCTGGTCAGCCATGCGCAGTACCAACACATTCTTATGGATTCGGTAGGTTAAAGATATATTTGAAGTTAAAAGACCATTTAAACAGGAATATAGTTTTACAACAGTAACAATTCACTGGACGGGATTCGATCCAAGGATCATTGGCTCGTCAGTCACGCGCAATGTGGGTTCGAAACCCGGCCGTGACACTTGTGTCCTTGAGCAAGACACTTAACCATAATTGCTTCTCTCCACCCAGGGTTTAAATGGGTACCTGTGAGGGCAGAGTTGGTCGATTAGCCCTATATGCGCTGTAATGGCAGCAATTGAGCTGTATACTCCCCAGGGAGCTGAGATGGTTTCAGGAATGATTTATGAGCCTTATGAGCAGGGGTAATAATATAATGCGCCTTGAGCACCACTCAGTTGGTGGATACGTGCGCTATATAAGTCCACACATTATTATTATTATTATCATTATTATTATTACTACCAACTGAGCTACCTGATTCTTGTGAATTAGTTAAAATATATTTTAAATTATAAGACAATTTTTTTAAAGGAATATACCTTTACAAAACTATCAATTCTCTTGTCGGGATTCGATCCAAGGATCTCAGGCTGGTCAGTCATGCGCAGTACCAACACAGCTAACTGATTCAAAGGACCTTCGCTTGGAAGCAACTTAAGACCGCTGATTCAGTGCCCAGTTTATCGAATATACTCACAGTTGGAAGTCAGCGACAACGTATTGTCACGATACCGGTATTGAACCCTTTTTACACAATCCATCCGACGTACGGTACTCAAATCTTTATTTTTCAGAAAAAAATAAGGGCATACAAATTATTATAAACAGCTCGGCGTATGACTTTTTTCTCACTTTATTTGGGTGCGCCCTCATGTGGGAAAATGGCTTTCCTATATCTACAACGTAATTGTTAATCTTACATATGGACGAAACTAGTTGGTTTATCCGAAATTGCACTAAATATAGCTTTTGAGGGTTTAAATGTTGGTCAAACTTCGCTGAAGATGATAACAATTGTTAAGGTATTTGACGGATGCAACGCGTTTGCACCAGAACTAAAAAAAAAAGATTTATTATAATCAGCAATGCAAAATGAAAAGGGGTATCTGTGTTCGACGACCGTTTTTGAAGCCAAAAAGTCTTTAGAGTTTTTCTAAGAGGGGGAACCGACGCTGTTGACCCCACGCTTCTAACTGTATCTCAAAACTGGCAAACCTACTACGCAGCAAATTTTCATGTTATATTAAATGTTTGCTGTTCAAATCCCGCCCAGCCATGTACAGAATGTACGGGTCTATTCAAAGCCAATGTATTATGAAAAAATTACTTTCTCTCACAGCGCTGCAAAGGTCCTCAGGCCATTTTATAGAGATAACCATCCCCAACCTTGTATTTAAATACGACTCTATAGTGTACATACTTCACAAACAAATTTCAGTATGATTTAACACTTTCTCAATAAATTTGATAATGAGTATGAGGCAAGCAAATATGTGGTGACGTTGTGGGGATTTATGGTGTGTATTCCCTGGGTAGTCTGTGTTTTCAGGGATTTTATGTGCAAACATTGTTAAATAAAAAAAATAAAAAATAAAAAGGGTACTCAGCGAATACCAGGCATTCAGGAGCCGCGATTTATCGGGATTGATCCCTCCTGGCGCTTTAAAGGCATAGGCTTTAAAGTCGTCTAGGGTCCCTTCACCGGCTTCCATTAGGGCCCTTCTGGTCGTCTGGCGTTCCGGCTCACCGATATATATATATATATATATATATATATATATATATATATATATATATATATATATATATATATATATATATATATATATATATATATATATATATATATATATATATATATATATATATCATTCCCTGCCCCGATTCCTAGCCAAGAAGGCCCTGCACCTTTAGGGGTAGGTCGTGTATTGCCGAACTCCAGGAAATAGATTTTTGTGAGATTTAGACATTTTATATTTATCTCACCCTTGCTGATCGTAGATAATACAGGGTGCATTTCTTTTTGTTAGGTTCAACTGTTTTGTGTATTTCTGGGTTCTTTTTCTCTGCATGACCAGTCAAGCGCAGCGGCCTATTCAGGGTAACTCAATTGCGTGAGCACGGGTGGTGAATTTGATAATGAGTATGAGGCAAGCAAATATGTGGTGACGTTGTGGGGGTTTATGGTGTGTATTCCCTGGGTAGTCTGTGTTTTCAGGGATTTTATGTGCAAACATTGTTAAATAAATAAATAAATTTAAAAAAAGGTACTCCGCGAATACCAGGCATTCAGGAGCCGCGATTTATCGGGATTGATCCCTTCCGGCGCTTTAAAGGCATACGGTAGGCTTTAAAGTCGTCCAGTAGGGTCCCTTCACTGGCTTCCATTAGGGCCCTTCTGGCCCGGTGTTCCGGCTCACCGATATAATTATATCATTCCCTGCCCCGATTCCTAGCCAAGAAGGCCCTGCACCTTTAGGGGGATTTAAAGAAAAACACCTTGCACATATTATGTCGTTCAGGCGTCAAGTCCACGTTCTCCTCAAACCGAACATCACTCCGCCTGAACACATTAGTTTCTCGTATTTAGGCACTAATTACCGTGTGTTTCTGTCTACCGAGTCGGTACGTTGTTTCTCGTGCGGTGAGTATGGTCACATTAGTCGTGCTTGTAAGAGACGGGGGACCGATGACGTTGACAGTAACGAGACCACAATCCATTGAACCTACACCCCTCCAACCGTAAAAAATATCTCAAACACCCACCTAAAGTCTCTAAACAAACTGGTCCGTTAGATCCCGTTGGGGATGCGGATCGTGCGGGGCCCTCGGGTGTCCGGACCTCTGCGGGCTCTGGGAGGTCCTCGCAGAGCTGCCAACTCTTCCGGATTCTGCAGAAGACTTCGCGTATTTGACGGTAATTTACTTACTTAAAATATATGCAAGGAGGCCTCTCCTTTTGGCACCAAAAGGAGAGGCCTCCTTGCATATATTTTAAGTAAGTAAATTACCGTCAAATACGCGAAGTCTTCCGCAGAATCCGGAAGAGTTGGCAGCTCTGTCCTCGGGTCCTGTCGATGCCGCCTGGACATGCCGCGCCGGTGTCAGGGGTGCTTCGACTCGAAGCACCCCATGTGCTGGTGCGGGGTCCGGTGTGTCAACCTCTCGTTCCGGTGAGAGCCCTGTTGGGCCTTCGTCCGGGGGGGGGGGGGGCAGCTCGGCTGATTTCTCCAGCCTCCTGCGTCATCCGCGACCCCATCCACCCCCACTCCTTTTCCCCCTTTCAACCTTCAGTCCCCCTCCAACCCACCCACATCCCATCGCAACCCGGTTGTTCTATCTGGGGATCGCCGCCGCCACCACCACCGTCCAGTCTATTTTCTGATGTTGTATCTAAGAGAAAATCTTCCCCTCAAGCCCCTCCTACAGATACATCTATTTTCACCCCTCTGAAGACACCCACGACGATAATTAGTGAGGAAGGTGGCGGTGCCCATGATGGTCAACTCCCCCTCCCTTACCCAAGTCCTAAACTCACAAACCTCCACCGTCTCTACCCCGGCCTCGTCGACGAACGACCAAGAAGACATGTGGGAAGACACTCAGGCTACCGAAGACGAGGCGGTGCCTGATTGCATTTCCAACACAAAGGTCCTCTGTCTTCTAAAGAGCTCATTGGTTTCTTGGCCTCCGTAAAAACACGAAAAAAAGCCTGTCGAGGTGGCCAAGAGATTCACCGCTAATGTTCCCGGACTAGTAAAACAACTTAAATTATCTCGTCTTGATCCTCCAGAGGCATTTGACCTGGAGCGCCTTCTGTCACTGGAGGAATTAGAAATAGCTGTTGGGCAACTTGGCAAGGACGAAACGCCCGGCCTGTCAGTTGAATTTTATCAAACTTTTTGGCACATTCTAAAAAATGATTTACTTTCTATCTTAAATCATTCTTTTTTCACCGGCTCGCTTCCTCGTTCGTTCAGTAGGGCGGTTATCACTCTTCTACCCAAGAAGGGGGATCTGGCAGACATTGCCAAATGGCGGCCAGTCTCCCTTCTAAATAATGATTATAAGATCCTTGCAAGGTTGCTCGCTAGCAGACTGAAATAGTGCATCAGCAGTGTCGTAGGTGAGGATCAGACCAACTGCGTCCCTGGATGCTCAATCCATGACAACGTGGGTCTGATAAGGGACATTGACAATGGCAATGAAAATTGTGTCCCTTTAGCCGTGGTCAACCTCGATCAGAAACAAGCTTTCGATAACGTTGATCGCGACTACCTCTTCGACACCATGAGAGCTATGGGCTTCGGAGACCGTTTCCTCGACTATATAAACAACCTGTACGGCGGTTCCGAGAGTTTGATCAAAATCTGCAGTTCTCTGACGGCCCCTTTCTCCGTTGAAAAGGGCTTCCGTCAGGGCTGCCCACTCTCGGGACTGCTGTACTCAATTGCTATTGAACCTTCTCTAAATCGCCTAAGGGGCGATGTCGGGGACGACGGTTTCCGAATGCCCGGCGCTGACGTATCTTGCTCGGTGTCTGCGTACGCAGATGATGTCTCCGTTTTTGTCACTTCCGAGTGCGGCTTTGACGCGGTCAGAGATACTTACGATCTCTTTGCTCGCGCCTCTGCTGCGCGCCTAAATACGAGAAAAACCCAGGGGTTGTGGGCTGGGTCGTGGATCGGACGAAGCGACCGGCCGCTTAATTTTTCGTGGAATGACGATGGCCTGTCGTTCCTCAGGGTTCACTTGGGAAATACCAAAACGTACACCGACAAAATTGGGATAATTGTAAAACCCATTTATTTGAAACCCTCCCTAACTGGTCCGGCATCTTGATTGCCAACCAGCTAGCCACATCAAAAATTTGTCACTGTCTGGCGGCGCTCACTCCGCCAGACGATTTCCTAGGTGAACTCCAACGGCGGCTGGTTGATTTCGTTTGGTCCAACAAGAGACACCGCCTTAAAGAGCAAATTGTGTATCAAAAGCCTGACAAGGGGATTCGGCCTTGTTATCCTCCAGGCACGAGTTCTCACCTTTAGATTACACGTATTTTTCGTTACCTTAAAAGGTAATTTTCATCACTCTTTTGATTTTCATCAATACCACCTCCGTCGCTACAAAAAATTAAATTATGATTTTCATCTTTTCCATATGAAGACGGATCCCCTTTTTGACATCGGAATGCCATCTTTTTACGAGATCATGCATGCCTAGAGGTTGTCTGGAGCTCGGTTAGAAATAATACACGACTCAGTCAGCCATGTCCTTAATTTACCCATAGACATTCCTTTAATTCAAAATGCAACTGACGATGGCGCATACCTCTCTACGCGGCTCTCGACGCGTGGGGTCGGCCTAGTGAGGGATTTTCTGAACTTCAATTCTGGATTGTGGCACCACCCCAATGACGTCATCTTTTTCTAGGACATCTCGTTCTCCATCTTCACTGCTTCTCCAAAAACAGTTTTCTTCTATGCACACGATTCTAATCAGATTGTTCCCCCTCTATGTTCGACGAGAAGGGATTTCATCTACCTGTCTCAGTACTGCAAAATGTTCCTTCAAAACCAGACCGTCCCCTCAACGTCACCATCAATAACTTGGACAATGCTATCTCTGCACCATCCAAAGTACTCTACAATGTCATCAACACAAACCTCAACTCACATCCTTCCAAAGAAACATCACACTGGCATGGAAATGGAGTCCTGGACACTAACACAAACATTCAATGGAGCAGTATCTACAGTCCCCCAACTTCTAAAAAAGAGTGGGACCTACTATATAAACTACTCCAAAATATCCTCCCATCACTTCAAGTACTACATCATCTCAACCCGGCCATCTATTCAACGTGTGGATGGTGCAGAGACAAGGGGACGGTCTGGCATCACATGTCCAACCTCTACTTAATTGTCGGCACAGCCTTCTATACCGTCTTCTTCCTGACCTGCTTCTGAACTTTGACCTCTAATTGGCCTTGATCCCATGTGCTAGGGGCCGCAATAAAGAGGCGGTGCGCCTGTCAAACTTCCTCATCGTCAGTTGCAAATTTATCATTTACAATCTTTATCGAACCTCTAAATTTGTTGATTTTCACTCATCAAATCAAAAACAAAATCATTTTTGAATATAACTATTTTAAGCTTGTCAGTAATGATGATGAATTTCTTAAAAATGGAATATAAATAACACAATGTTCACCATCATTAATGACAAGCTGACATGGCTGAATTAAACCCGGTTATAATTAGTTATTTTGCTCCTCTTTCCTGACCACTCTCGGTCCGCCCTCCTCTCGTCTCCTTTTTGGGGAAATTCTTTTCCTTTTCTAACCTTAAGTTGTCTTTTGGAGCTGCTGGAGTGGGATATAAGGCCCACACCAGTAACGCCAGTGGCTTCCCCCACCCCGGGGGAACCGGCTCACGCCACAAACTGTGCTGCTGCACCCTCCGCACTGGAACCCCCTCCCCTCCCGTGGTGAAAATACAGTCTAGCCTCAATATTGATTTGGCTTACTATCACATCTGCACTAAGAAATTGTTTCCAAAATGAACTCCATAAAAATCACATTTTATAAGCTGAAATAAGCTCACAAATGCACACACAGAGCCTCCTGAATGAAAATTGTTCAAAATGTTCATTCAATTTCCCTAGAATTGACACCAAACACCATGCAATTTAAGAGACCAGTGTTGGAAACAGTGTAATAAGTCTGGTACCCATCACTATCGTGCTTTTATTCCCACGATGCTGTAACGCTGAAGCTTGGGTACATAATTCATTGTAATCGATTCCTGGAATACGTAGGCTACTTTGTTTTCATGCGGCCGCTGCACTTGCAAGCGATTCCGATCGCAATGCTACAACATAATAGGGTGCACGGTATCAATTTTAACATTAAGAGGTCCTCGGTTTACACCATAAACGTGTTAGTGTTACATATGCTTTGTGGAACTGAGAACAAAATATATCTACAGAATGTAGGTTATTGAGACGTTATATGGACATACACACTTCCACACAAGGTTTTTCACGAATTAGAAAATGTTCTCAAAAAGGAAGCATTTTCTCCAAAAAGAATGTTCAGTGCAAATGGCAATGGTTTGAAGAATGTTTTTCTTAACCACACAAGAACAAAAAATGTCCACGTGTGTATGTGCGTGTGGGGGGGCAGGGGATCATGTGGACCTGTTTGTGGGAAGGTACATTGTACATGTATATACGGATGCCAGTCAACTCGCCCCCTCGCAAACTCGCCCCTTACAAACTCGCCCCCTAGCAAACTCGCCCCCCAGCGATACAAACTCGCCCCCGTGCAAACTCGCCCCCCCACAAACTCGCCCTCCGCAAACTCGCCCTCCATAAGTCGCCCCCCGGCAAACTCGCCCCGCGGCAAACTCGCCCCCCGGCAAACTCGCCCACCGACCCATATTGAATAATTAATATCCTCAATTTACCCTAAATGACGCACCTAAGGTTATATAATCAACTGGACCGTAACTTACAAATGAAATTAGCAGTGAAGGATCCTCTTGTAAAATGCTGAATTTCAATGCATGATCATATGCGTGGACGTCTTGAGCGCCGTTTTTTGAGACGCACAGAATTGTAGTCATCAGAAAAATTGATGTTGGTATAATGACTCACCCCAAATGTACCCAAGAGAAAAACAGTTGAAATCATGTTTCATCTTATTCCAGATGAAGTTGTAAAATTGTTTTAAACTTGAAAATAAAAATATTGTTTTCGATTTTAAAATAAAATGGTATAATTTGGAGAAGCTCTCAAACTAATCAATATTCTATTGTGATGGAAGTGCATTGTGGTCACCCAGCGCTTCCCGTCTTCAGCGATTATCGGTAAAGTTAAAAACACACTCAAACAAAAAAATGTTAAGAAACCAAGACGCGAACAGGCCCCAGTGGTAGTCTTGAGTGACATATACGACTTACAATGAAAAGTTCTAATTATGAAATGAAGTTGATGATGATGAAATTCATGATGAAATTTACTCTAACTGGACGAATAAAACTTGTATTTGTCCTTACACTGTAAATACGTTGGGCAACATGGGGTTGGGTAAGGTTATTTCTCCCAGAATTGGTCAGTATTTACCACAACTGTTCACATATTTTGGCAAAAATGTTCCAACATTGGGCAATGGAAACCAACTGTAACCTGTTGATATGTTGACCAGTGTTGGGTAACATTATCAACCGTGTTTGCCCAATATTTCTTACAGTGTATAGTTTCAATCAGATACAATTTCAACCTACACTCTTAAAACTAAAGTGTTGAATCATGCAGAGCATCAGGACCAACAATGACCTGGAAGGTTGGTATTATCTCAAATGTTACATTTATTTCCCTTTCTTCTTCTTCTTCATCTTCTTTTTTTCTTTCTTCATCTTCTTCTTTTTCTTCTTGCGTTTACATGTGTTTCTTTATTGTTTGCAGGCTGGCACAATCGTCTAAACAGAAGGACGGGAAGATCCAACATGTCAATGTACCAGCTGATACAGTTTCTGCACAAGGAAACAGTAAATGTAGGTTTGCAGATGCGGCTTGTGTCAGAGAACAAACTCACAAAGAGACAACGAAAGACGGGGACCTCGGTACAGCAGAAAATTTTCAAGATGTGGGATGACTTCACCAAAGGAAGAAAGTCTTCCAAGACTTTACTTAGGGGATGTGCGGCCGTTTATGGAAATGCCCCGGATGGCCAGTAAATTAATGTTTATTTTATTTGTTTTTTTTAAATTATTTTTTTCAGTAATCATCGTCTCATGTAATTCTTTAAATGTTTATTTAACTATTTAAATTTTTTAACCGTTTCAATGATTTTATTTGTAACTGTTCGTTAAATATTTTTTTTAATTAAATAAATTTTTAGTAAATTTTTAGGCAATGCAATGTATTTAAACTTATTATCATCACTGATTTGTTTATTACTTTATTTGCCTTTTTAAGTAAATACGTTTTAACGTCTTTTTATTTAAAAATTTATTTTATTTATTTATTTTTTAAAATTATTTTTCAGCAATCATCGTCTCATGTAATTCTTTAAATGTTTATTTAACTATTTAATTTGTTTTACCGTTTCAATGATTTTATTTGTAACTGTTCGTTAAATAAAACGGTAAAAAATTGATTTATCTCTATTAAGTATTTGATTTACTCACTCGCTTATATAAACAATTTACCGCCTAGTTATAAGACATCATAAAAAATTTAGTTGGATCACATAATTTTCAGTAATATGGGTTTGGGGCGAGTTTGTGTGGGGGAGCGAGTTTGCCGGGGTGTTAAAGGACAAAAAAAGACACGATTTATTATGGTGATATGGGTTGGGGGGCGAGTTTGCCGGGGGGCGAGTTTGCCGGGGGGCGAGTTGGCGGGGGGGCGAGTTTGCGGGGAGGCGAGTTTGCCGGGGGGCGAGTTTGCCGGGGGCGAGTTTGCGGAGGGGCGAGTTTGTGGGGGGCGAGTTTGTATCACTGGGGGGCGAGTTTGCTAGGGGGCGAGTTTGTAAGGGGCGAGTTTGTAAGGGGCGAGTTTGCGAGGGGGCGAGTTGACTGGCACCCGTATATACAACATTGATATTTGGATATGTACATTAAAGAGATGCTCGAAGGTCAAATTCAGTTTTGTGCTGCACTCATTTTCCAATAAATAGAGTCCTCATGAAAGTGGAAAAACATCACAAGTCTCTTACCTTACATTTTGTTACACAGCGTGAATGACGCCCAATCTGCTAGAATCTGCTATCAAAAGTAGTAATAACATATCCTGTTCAAGTTAGGGGTCCTTCAAATCCCACAATTGAGCCGCCATAGGTTACTTTTTGCCATTTTAGGCCCCTCTGGTGACCACGAGTGGTCAGATTGCTTTTAAATTTTATATTCGTTCCAACTATAGGTACATAATGTCTACCCCCAAACAAGGATAGATCAATCATACCTTCATTGGAGGTTTTGATGGGGTCTGAAGATAGGTTCGCAGGCAAAATGTCAAAAAACCACCTCCTAATGGATGGTTGACCAGGTTGGGCCACTACACATGTAACTGGAACTTATGTTTTAAAATACTGTATCCTATCTATGTATATAAGAAAATTCAGTTTATCTTTTCTCCTTCATGGTCAAACGATATTTTCAATATTTTCAGTATACAATGTACACTGTACAGTATAGGTGCTGTATGTACTTGTATGCATGCCCGCCCCAAACAATTATGATTTTTACAGTATTGTTGCAGTACATGTATGTATATGTATACCATCAAATCATTTTAATGTATCCAAAAGGGGTCCATGGCCCCCCCCATTCAAACTTTTGACAAAACCACCCCACCCAAAATTAAAAAGGTTACTCACCACTGCATCATGAGCTACATTAAATTTTTGCAACTTGGCCCTGAAAATGCTGATATTGCAATAGGGAGTGCATAAAAAATCAAAGGCCATTAAGCAGACCCCAGACCCCTTTCCATGAATGAGCTCTTTGTGCTCATAGGTCTGCCCCTCCCAAACGGATACAATATTTTAAGATGTAAGAGTTTCAGTTACAATTTATTTAAATGATTATGATGGTTTGCATACTTAAAAAAAATCCTAAGGGGTTTGTTCTGTACAAGTGTACATACCACATATAAAGCAAAATATCCATGATTTGAAAATATCGTCTGAACATGAAGGAGAAAAGATACCAAACTGAATTTCCCACATACATTTGTGTATTACCCTAACTCCCTAGGCCTATTTGCTGACACATAACCTGAATCCTCCAAAATCCTTCAGTAGTAAAGCATGCACATGACATGTATGTACACATGTTTTTAATCTGTGATACATGTACATGGCCAAGTAACCTCCCTGCATGCATGGAGCAATAAATAGTGTCCACTGACCTTGCAATCACCACAACAAACATGGATGTACATGTACAGTACCATAGAAAGGCAAGTATGCCTAATAACCTCAATCCTCCAAAATCCTTCACTTTAGTAAATAGCATGTAGCATGTAACCTCAATCCTTCAAAATCCTTCACTTTAGAAAAGAGGATATTGAAGGATTTGGGAAGGTTAGGGTTAAGGTGTTTTATGTTTACCATATTATTCCCCAGGGTAAATACTGAGTGATATTAAGAAAAACTATTTTGAAAATGATGGTACCGTACATTATCACAGAATATCCTAAAACCACTTAGTACAATTGAAGTAAAATAATTAATTAAGTAATTATGGAAGTGTACACACTGCGTGACCACCCCGTCCCCCCCAACCAAGGTCTGTCCCCCCACTCCCCCAAGTAAATCATCGGTCACCTACTCACAATGCTGAACCAACCCCAGTCACACTGCTGAGCATAGCTATACATCATATGATGCATACATAATGTACACTGCATATCTGCATTGGAGTGCCCTGCCTATCTTTGGGCCTTTGCTGGACAGAATTTCATGAATTTTAATTTTGTGTCCCATGTGGGGTCAAGGGTCAAAGGTCAAAGTACACTTTGCTTGAGTTTTCTCATACAACCAAAAAACCTGGTGAGATTGACCTCGGAAAGCATGTCACCAATTTGTTTAAATATTTACATATAAAACTGAATGTCTTTGGGTTCCCTTTAGAGCCTTTCTTTATGAAAGGCAATCCTAAGGGAATAACAGTTTGTCATGCAGTCTTTATTGCAAGTTAATGACCAGTTTTGGGTGTGGTCACAGGCGTTAAGGACCGAGCTGAATGCTCGTGACCACACACAAAAGTGGTCGTTAAGCTGCAGTAAAGACCAAGTGTCAAATTGTTATTCCCATTCATAAAAAGTTTAAGTTTTGTTCAATAAAGTCAAATAGAAAATTCACGTTATGGGGACACACAAAACATTTCTAAAAGTACATGTGTCAGGTGCATAATGCCAATCTTCGTCACTCTGACTGGTTCAAGTATGTGTCATGCGTGCACAAAACAGCTGCCGAACAGCTGTCACATACGCACTGTTCTGATTTTGATAAGCCAGTCGCTACCAACCGTTAATACTTGATTATGTTGTGTCCAATCAGATTGTCTAAACTGTCTTGGCTCTTGGGCATTTATAAATTAATAATAAAAGGTCCTCCATAACTGCACGCAATTTTCCCATGTCACATATAAATTGCATATGAAGGAAGTTATGAATAGTACTCAATATGGCACCAAAGAAAAAAAAGAAAAAATCATTTTATATGACTTCCATTTCTCAAAAAAATGTAGTCCTTTCTACTGAACTGACAAATGATACACTGAAGCCCTGTATTAATGTCTATTCAAATTTGTCTTATTAAACCGAATGTGTGGATCACTTTAATCCCAGTGCACTTAAATTCACTTTTGTCTTTCAGTGAAGTTGACATTACTTTTTGCAGAGATCCTCCATAGTTATCAAGTGATGGTTGTTATAATCTACATATAGCAACCATCTTTCCGGTTATGTCCAAACTGGTATTTTCACCTCTTTTTCCTCAGAATAATTGTTGTTATTGTTTGTTTGGAGAAAGAGTTTGCTACTGTGCAGTAGGCTTCCACTGCATTGGTAATGGCCAACATTTCAGGGTCTGTTTTTACATCTCGTAAGTGTTAATAACAGGAGACAAATTCAGGCATACACATCTCAATGGATGTGTAATGTACAGTAAGCCTCTGCACTGAAGGATCAGATCTTCATGATGAGCTAGTTGCTGTGAACCCTAAATGACAAGTACAATCACTTGTGTCACTTGGCGTTAAAAACTACTTTCTTGAATCCTGTTGTTGTTGAGAAGTAGCCAGCGTTCTCCTCTGAGCCTTTCTTCTCTGCTGCCTGTGGGTTGACAATTTCTAAACCCTGCAAATAATAAAAATTTCAAATTAAGTCACATTTACAATGCAACTGTAAAGTTCAGGGTAAATTTTCTGGGTAGCAATTCCACAAACATTTCCCCTTTGTTTGCACAATGTAGTCAGGCAGTTAAGAATTTAATTATGACCAGTGTTTGATTAACCACTGCTTGTTCTAGGATTTAGATTTTGTGCAATGTCAGTGCTTGACACTGAGTTCCTGTTATGCTCTCACATAACAGCGCTCTCCTTTGTCAAGGATAAACATGAACATTTTCATAAATTGACAGTACACTCAATCTACACTTATATAAATAGACTCCCCATATTGTTTTATCTGTCCAGAACCAATGATATTTGGTAAAATATGACTACATAAAATTGCATTTCATACACCATTTAACCTTAGAAGACTTTACCTGGAGCGGTGTGAATGCCACACTGGATGCTGTACCTGATGTCTCTCGCCCTCTGACAGTCGATCTACCACCATGTGCCTGTTGTCTCTGCAACTGACGCTATGAAATCAAAATTATCAGATACACATGTACCATCAGTGTTATCATCAGCGTGATTTATCTACACTTCAGCCTCGATCTTGGTAATAAAGGTACCATTGAACCTTTACGATCTTTGGCTTTATCAGAACGTTTTAGGGAATGTGCAACAATGGAAATATTGGCAAACCGTATATGTTGGTATGCTTACTATTGGAATCAATAAACAAACAACCTGCACAAGTTTCAGTGCAATGTGGAGTCTGCTCATGAAATGTTTGTAGAAGCAATCACAATTTTTACAGAAAACACTTGTAGCAAAAAGTAAATGTGCACATTTGGTGTTTGTTTTCTTTCAAATGAGAGCACTTCAGATGAAAAACATCTTCAGGGTGATTAATGCCTTTACCATCTTCACTTCAAGTTAGGGATTTCAGATATTTGTTTAATTTTGTAATCAGGTAATTACCAATTCAGACTCCTATTGAGCCTACCTGCAAGCTCTTGGATATTTTGACCTGTGTCTTGTTATCCACTTGGGGTCCTCGTATTCTTCCAGATCCACCTTTGCCAACCTGCCCCAAGGAGAAGCCAAGATCTTCCTGGTAGGCGTCGTCTTCGATCTCGCCGAATGACATACGATTGGCTGCCTTGCGCATGCTTGTCATCCCAAGTTTTTCTTTCATCTTCCGAACTCTTTACAGTAAATGACAGAATCAAAGAAGTGATCATCTCAAAAGTCGGAACAGCTGGAATGTTCCTCTAGGAACATAAGAGCGTTCCACTGGGAATGCCCTAGTGTTCATCTGATGGTGTACGGGTATAATACAGTAACACGATTTCATGTAGGGCTAAAGGTACATGTACGTATGGGTGGGTGAGTATTGGTGTGTGTCGTTTTGTGTATGACTGTGTACAGGTACATGTTTGACAACAATATTGGTGATGGTTAGTACATTGAAAAGGCTTGTATAAATCAAACCTAAATCAGTCAAGAAATTAGGTCTCACTACGTCAGACATGCAACTGATCAATTAAAAAAAAACATGAGGAAAATTTTCAAACTCGCATTGCGAGGGCAAAGCACGAAAACAATACGGTAATATGTAGTGAGCGATGTTTTTCACAATACATTAGATTATAACTTTAAGTGTTCACAATAATTAAAACTTTAAAATGTTAATGACTTTTTTATTCTTTTTCAGAAATTAGGCATCGGTTTTTACAGATGGCCGGATTTCCAGCCAGATGAAAAAGTCGTTTTGCAATCGATTTCTACCAATGGTCCAATTTCCTGATGCAACAAAAATGGACAACATATTTTTGAACACAGATATAACTTGTTTTTGAATAGTAGCAGTCATTAGTCATTCATTTTTGTTTTGTTTCTTTGTGATATCCAGTGTTGAAACGTAATTGATTTTAATTAAAGATTGAAATTACCCGCAATATACTCCACACTGAAACGTAATACTTATAGACATAAGTTATATGTATGCCTACAGCTGGCCGTATAACGTTAGTGCCAACGATTGGGTGCTGCATATTTGTGCCTTTTGAAATCGTGAAGTTCAAGTGTGGTCAATATTGATTTAAATGAAGAATTTTAGGCTCTTGACCAAGACTATTGGGAAATTTTAATCAAGAATGGATGGCTCACCATGGCTGGCGGGGCTATCAACAGGGTATTAAAATCCCAAATCTTACAGCCGTGCTTCAGTGTTCTGCTTTTTGGCTGTTGTCTGGTTGTGGTGTCAGCCCGTACGAATTAAAAAACAAACCCGCCTTGGACGAAAAATATTTATATTGCAGTTACTTTTGTTCTAGTTATCACACTTAACAAGGTATTAGCCAGGAATGCGTCCGGGCGTCTTTTGGACGCCCTATTTGATTTTTGGACGCCCTGTAAAAATGTAGGACGCCTTTGAAGACGCCCTGTTTAATTCGATAAGTAAATTTATCCTACAAAAATATTACAAAAGTAATTCCCGAAACAAAAAGAATGCCCCTTAAAAACATCACAACACTAGGCTGCTACTTTATTATGATACAATGTTGCAATTGTACAAACATCACAACACTAGGCTACTGGCTGCTACTTTATTATGATACAATGTTGCAATTGTACAAACATCGCAACACTAGGCTGCTGGCTGCTACTTTATTATGATACAATGTTGCAATTGTACAAACATCGCAACACTAGGCTGCTGGCTGCTACTTTATTATGATACAATGTTGCAATTGTACAAACATCGCAACACTAGGCTGCTGGCTGCTACTTTATTATGATACAATGTTGCAATTGTACAAACATCGCAACACTAGGCTGCTGGCTGCTACTTTATTATGATACAATGTTGCAATTGTACAAACATCGCAACACTAGGCTGCTGGCTGCTACTTTATTATGATACAATGTTGCAATTGTACAAACATCGCAACACTAGGCTGCTGGCTGCTACTTTATTATGATACAATGTTGCAATTGTAAAAACATCACAACACTAGGCTGCTGGCTGCTACTTTATTATGATACAATGTTGCAATTGTACAAACATCACAACACTAGGCTGCTGGCTGCTACTTTATTATGATACAATGTTGCAATTGTAAAAACATCACAACACTAGGCTGCTGGCTGCTACTTTATTATGATACAATGTTGCAATTGTACAAACATCACAACACTAGGCTGCTGGCTGCTACTTTATTATGATACAATGTAGCAATTGTACAAACATCACAACACTAGGCTGCTGGCTGCTACTTTATTATGATACAATGTAGCAATTGTACAAACATCACAACACTAGGCTGCTGGCTGCTACTTTATTATGATACAATGTTGCAATTGTACAAACATCACAACACTAGGCTGCTGGCTGCTACTTTATTATGATACAATGTAGCAATTGTACAAACATCACAACACTAGGCTGCTGGCTGCTACTTTATTATGATACAATGTTGCAATTGTACAAACATCACAACACTAGGCTGCTGGCTGCTACTTTATTATGATACAATGTTGCAATTGTACAAACATCACAACACTAGGCTGCTGGCTGCTACTTTATTATGATACAATGTAGCAATTGTACAAACATCACAACACTAGGCTGCTGGCTGCTACTTTATTATGATACAATGTTGCAATTGTACAAACATCACAACACTAGGCTGCTGGCTGCTACTTTATTATGATACAATGTTGCAATTGTACAAACATCACAACACTAGGCTGCTGGCTGCTACTTTATTATGATACAATGTTGCAATTGTACAAACATCACAACACTAGGCTGCTGGCTGCTACTTTATTACAATGTATCAATTTTGCTTTCAGCAATGAATGGTTCAAGTTGGTATTTCTCATTTATAGGCCATCCACATTCATTGTTTACTGACAAAGAAATCTAACAAATCTCAACAAATGACTCAGTAATCTGGCAGTCAATCATTCTGAAATGCCATAAAAATCGGGCCAGGATTATATATGTGTAAGGACACAATACTGGGTGACAAAATGGGACACAGGGTTTTGAAAAAAAATATTGGTGGAAAGTTGTAATTTACTTGGAAGTCATGAGAATAGACACCCTTGTACTTGAAAATAGCATTGGAGAGATAGTGTGCCAAGTAATGTGCCAAGTAATGTGCCAAGTATATTTTCCTCCCTGTTGTATTTTCTCGATTGGCGTGTGAAAGTTAATGTAAGTTACATGGTGTCCACTTTTCAGTCTAGTATAAGCCTGTGACGGTTAAACGTTTAAACGTTTAAACGTTTACAAAAGCACTATCCGTTCAGTACTTTAGTAACCGTTTAAACGAAAAAAATAAATAAAAAATGTGCCTTGTGTTTTTGTTGCATTTGTCACTTTATTTTTCTGTGTAATACAATAAAGTATTGTTGACTACATGTAGCTCGACAACTATTACCAAGTCGCCGATACTTTTTTATTTCCTGCGAAAAAAAACCCCCAAAGACTATAACAATTACTTGTCTGTGGTTTTCAATTTGCCGACAAGTTTCCAGCTGTATGCTTCCAGAGCTTTATTGTGGGCGCGCGTGATTGGCACACGCGCTCAGCGAACCCTGACAATGGACGTGAGATAGGATCACAAACAATACCGCTCCTTTAGAGATGCCAAAGATGATCGGCCTGCTTTTTAAAATCTCTTCCTTAGGTCACAATAAAAAATCTTACAAGACTCAAAGCTTTTTTCATTGGATAAGGAGGGGTGTTGTTTGTCTCTGAAACACTTGGCTCAGTCACACTTCTGTGTTCAGCGGTCGCATGAGCCTCGATCTTTTATTCCGCCTGCGACTCTGCCCGCTTTCTCTAAGCTGCATTTACTTGAGTTCTCTTTTTATAGTGCTTTAATTTGTTCCTGCATTCGACTGAAAACCGTTGTACAAAGTTTTAGAGTATTTACAATTATACCGATCGAAAATTCAAAATGCCGCGCAAGTCACTCAGCCCGGTTTGGAGCAGTTTCGACAAGATTCAGGACGACACTGTGAAGTGTAAAATCTGCAGCGCTACTCTTTGCTTCAGTGGGGGATCTACTGGCTCTATGATGAACCACCTAAAGTTGAAACATCCCTCTGCAGCCGGCGGGAAAACTGCAGGTAGTAGTCAGGCCACTCTTGGCTCGTTTTGAGGCGGAAAGCTGCAATCCGCGGAAGTAACAAAATCACCGAGTTGATCGCAGAGATGATTGCCAGTGAAAGTCTTCCAATTAGCTTGGTGGAAGCTGATGGATTCCGCAAGTTATTGGGATATCTTGAGCCAGGTTACACCGCACCATGTCGCAAAACGATGACAGCTCAGCTCAACATGATGTTCGAGAACAAGAAAGGAGCCTCAAAAACAAGTTGAAGGATGTAGAAAGTGTTGCCCTCACAACTGACTGTTGGACATCGGCGTAGTCAAGAGGGGTACATGACCGTGACAGCTCACTACATCGAAGACTGGCAACACCATTCCGCCGTCTTGGATACGTCACCAGTGGCCCAACTCGACACTGAGGACACCGACAACGGACCACAACGACACACCGCACCAGCTCTGGCACAACAGCTTAAGAATGTCGCAGAACACTGGCAAATAGACGACAAAATCAGCGCCGTTGTCCATGACAACGCTTCAAATACAAAGGATGTTGGAAACCTGGCCCTTGGTGTCCCGGATGTTGGATGTGCAGCCCACACGCTACAACTGGCTGTTAATGCGGGTCTCGAGTGCAACAGGAGCATAACAAAAGTTATCGGTGGTGCAAATCGCCTGGTCGGGCATTTCAAGCATAGCACAGTCGCGACAAAGGCTTTAGAGGCCAAACAACAGCAAATGGACAGTCCCAAACACCGCCTTATTTCATCCTGCAAAACAAGATGGAACTCCACCTTCGAAATGCTGGAACGCCTGATCGAGGCTAGATGGCCAATTTGCTCCGTCCTCAGCGATAAGAAATACACCAAACTCGCTGATGCGCAAACATTGGACCTGAAACCCGACCAGTGGAAGCTGATGGAGGAGCTGGTTTCTTGTCTGAAACCACTTCAGGTTAGTTGAATAAAATATTTCAAAAATATCAAAAGCCAAAAATAAAGGCCTATACAGATGTAATGTTGTTCATGGTTAACATTAAAAATTTAAATTTTAAATCCTTTATATAATATATACTTTTTTTTTACTGAAGTTAAAAAAAGGCTTAATTTCAACTATGATAATGAAAATGAAGTATTTTACGTCAGTTGTTAATTTTCTGTGTTTTATTTATTTATCTACTATTATTCCCTCTGTATTTGCACACAGGTTGCAACCACTGTACTGTCAAGTGAACAGAACACCAGCGCTTCGGCTGTCCACCCAATTGTGAGAAGTCTCGCGAACCATCACTTGGCAGTGAACGAAGATGACTCCCCGGCCATCGTTCAATTCAAAGAACTGCCGCCGATCTTCAACATAGGTTCTGTTCGGCCTCAAATTAAAGTCAAATCAAAAAAATGTTTACACCATGATTATGTAGCTTATTCCCAATAAAAAATGGCTTAGTTTGGTAAGGATGAGTTTTGTAAAAAAAAAATATCTGGCCATTTTAACATCGTATGATTTGACGGACACGATGTGTAACTAACGTGAACACAGATTAAGCGATCATTTTTGAGGTTCGTGAAATCTTTTTAAAAAAATTATTTTTTTTAGGAGCCAGTTTATTTCTTCATTAAGTTACTCAAGTTATATGCACATCGTGAGGAAAATAAGTAAGGGATACGTAAAGTGTTTGATTTGATAAACTTTGGTTCAATTAATGTCCTGTTTTTAGATGCCATTTTGGCAATAAAAAAAATCGGTTTGCAAACGTGAATTAAAAGTGACACAACACGTATTCACACTTTTTTAAATCTTTATTTGTCTCTTAAACATACATACAAACATTATCTAAAATAAAAAACAGTTCAAAATAGTCAAATTATTTAAGAAAATCAAGATCATTTTGTGCACCATGAAAGTTAGTCAGTATTGTGTCCTTACATATATATACTACAATGTAAGAACGGGAATTTTATTCTGGATGTCCCAGTGTGAGGTCAAGAGTACTTTATAGCCTAAAATAACAACTTCACGGCTAAAAATTAGGTGGAAGATCATCAGGGCTGTTGCACATTGTAACTAAGTAATGTAGACATAAATGTACGACAGCTCTGAAGACCTTCCACCCAATTTGAACCGTAAAGTTGTTATTTTTTACAGTCGGTCACACAGTTATTAACCGACAGCAAAAAACTTTGCTGATTGAGTCAGTGTTTTTGCAGTAGGGCATCTTACGCACGAGGCCTAGCCTATGCATGATCATGACGTGATGACGGGATATATGGCTGGTGTACCTACCATAGCAAATGGAAACTGCATGTGAAAAAGCCAACTTTTATCCGATAAAGCTTATTGGATGTAAGATTGATTAAATAAATGCCGACTTTTAAAACTTGTGTCCGTGTAATTGCTTTATATTTAATAATTATGTCATTAGGGCTGTGCATTTTCGGATATTTTTAGAACCGGATACCCGAAATCAGGAAACTTCGGATACCCGGATACCCATTTTCATTTTTGTTGAAAACATGCCTCCGGTGGTGTACAAATACAAGTACTGTAAATTGTAACAAATTGATTTTTATAATACAGAGGATAACATACTTAAATCTATCTTTTCTGTATTGAGTGCAATCTCTTGAATTTAAAGATAAATGTCTGTAAAAGTGTCAACATTACATTGTTCAAGAGTCACAGATTTCTGTTCGTACTGCTCAAATGTTAAGTCCAAATTACAAAAAGTTGTTTACAGGTAATTGGAACCGAAAAAGGAACCGGGTAATGACCGTTTCAGTTGGGTATCCGGATACCCGGCACAGCCCTATATGTCACGTAGGCAAGCAGGACTATTCGATATACGTTGTCAGTCTGAATGAATGGCGGCTACACAAAACAAAAATATTGCATGATAACCCTTGGCTTATTCCATCCACTATAACCAGCTTCTATGTAGCTTTCTACCAGCGGGCAGAATTTGTAAACAATAAATAGGCCTTGACTGATTTTCATGTACCCGTCCCCGTCCCGATCGTGATTTTTGGCCTGGGTTCCCGCCCGATACATCTCCCGATTTCTGTAGAGCCATGTGTACTATCGCACCATGCACAAACCACATACCAGTGAACTGTAGTTTGCAGTGGTTGCATATGGATAATGCATAGCTATACATGTATGTACATGTCCGTGGCTGCTGGCGGT
Source organism: Zoroaster sp. YZ-2022 (assembly GCA_029582265.1). NCBI lineage: Eukaryota > Metazoa > Echinodermata > Asteroidea > Forcipulatida > Zoroasteridae > Zoroaster > Zoroaster sp. YZ-2022. The sequence goes on from CM055819.1 coordinate 14,386,410, forward strand.
CTCGAGTTAGGTCAAGTGGTGCAGAGAACTAGATGGCAAGCCCTCTCCGGGCGGGCTCAAAGGAAATTAATTAATAAAATTACCCTTGCACTCGTCAGTTTTTAAAATAAGTTATTTCTGTGCTACTTTGACCCTACATGTACATGTACTTTATTTTGTAAAACGTCTTGATATTCGCTGAGAACGGTACGGCTGGAAGCTTCAAGTAAAGTTTGACACAGAAAGACAACGTTAGTATGTGTACATGTACAATGCACACGTGGTCAACCAATATGTGCGTGTGACGTCATTATTTCGGGTTTTCCACAAGCAAGCTGAAGAGCCGCATGCACCAAGCGTAGGCCTAGATGCCACAGAAAATTAAGCAGGTGCAAATTTATTCCGCTCAGAAAAACCACAAATATGACGGGAAAAAGACAAAATAATAGTAATATAAAGTAAGAATTTTCACAACAAAGTACACAATTTGTTTATTAAATCATTCTGTTTTCTTAAAATACGACATGATTTTCAGACATTCATAATAATTTGTGGTAAAAATCGTAATTCGGAATGTGGCTCATATTTTCGAAATGATCCCGCCAAATTCGGAATAGTTTGGCAGGTAGTAAATGTGAACAATATGACGGTCAGACTGTATGCTACAATGTTACATGGTGTCTGTCTCCTGCATATTTACATGTATATGCTTTATACACGTATAATAACTGCGGAGCCAGAATATATATATATCCTTCCTTTAATGTATGCGCTAGTGCTAGTGATATCTGTTCCAGATTCCAAGGGAACCAGCAGTGAATCAGCAGTGTAACGAGATGGATGCCGGTATCATCGCAGATTATTTTTTGGACGGTAGGATTTTTAAAAAAAGCAGAAATCTGCAGATCCACAGAGAAGTTGCATGCCTGCTACGTGCATGAGTGTAAATGTTTTATTACTTAGTACAAAATATTAACCCATGAAAATAAATTTCCAGCATTTTATTGACAAAACTTATTAATTCAATTTAATAGTGAATAAATTCCCATTCATTGTTTTTGCACACCTTTGTTATTGGAAGCTATAAACGTTCATTCCAATCCATTCGATAAATTTGAAAGGGTGTTTTACCAAGGTTTCAAGGTTTATGTAATTAAATTTCACTGGTGTCCAACTTGACCAATTTAACAAATTATCTAAGAAAAACCTACCTCGTCATACAAATACATGTAATTGCAGGCCGGTGCAATACACATGTGGCTCGATATTGATTCGCATTCGAGAGGCCTATGCCCAACATACACAATTGAAAACGTTCCTGCGGGATGTTCGTCTATCTGGGCATATTGTTCTTTCACTGTGCCCAGTGGAATGCTTGCTGGGAACACACTACTGTTTGGTGGAGCATACTACATTGTTCCACAGAGCACACGCAGCCATTCCAGTGGACTGCGGGAATATGCCCGGTGGATGGTTCCACTAGGAACATAGCCATTCCGACTTTTGAGATGCTCCCTGTTGAACCATTCAATGATTTTCAGAGCTCTTGCAAAGTAACCTCCAGCTTGGGAAAATGTGGTACCTTTGTACCATTCTCAGGATATCTTGATAAAAACTATCCCTCTTTTATATATTGTTACATGATCTTAAACTGATAAATACATGTATATGACCAGGGATTGATTTTGTTCAAAAATGTTGTGTAGCAAAACTTTAAGGCATACATACATGTATTTGTGTGTGTATGTAGTGCTTATTTTGAATAGGAAATCTTTAACTCTAATTAGGTGTTCGTGCGACAGCGTGAACACCTCTTTGAAATTGTTCGTTTTTTTTCTTCTCCTTCTCGATGAGACTTATCGAACAATAAAAACATAGTTCCAAAGTTCACAGAGCCTTCAAACTCGACACATACTTAGACCATAACATGTACTGTAGTTGTGAATAATGTTATGAAGCACTTATATGGAGTCCATGATATGGTAATTGGGCATGCCTTCCGTGGACGAAATTACTATTGACATGTGACCTTTTCAAAAATGTGACTAATGACGTCATCACCTGTCACAGCACCCTCTGACGGCGGGTTTAGAAAAATAATAATTTTCTATCTCAAAAACCATAGGAAATTTGAATATGACTTCTGTGAATAAAGTGATTAGTGACATCTTATCTTTAAAAAAATATGTTTGATGATGTCATCAATGTTCAGAGCGCCCCCATCTCAGATATTGAACCAAAACAGGTATTAACCCTCCTACTTCTGGTACCTTTTTCATACAAGTTGATCCACCATTTGAAACCATTCGCTTTTGTGGTTTTGAATGGTGAAATAACTGTATACAGTATTGATTCCCCCAAATGGTAGGTCAGCTAATACAAAACCTTGTTTGGATACTTCTAAGTGGTGAACCAATGGACCCTCTATCACTATGAAAATCTCGCTCGGTTAAAATTTCAATAAACACGGTTAAATTATGGGTACCCTTCATTTTAACCTTAATTTAACCATCTTAGTGCATGGTTAAATCGCCTTTAAAAAATTCCTTTGTATTGTCTCGGTTAAAGTGTGGTTAAAACTCGGTACCTGTTCTGAGATCTGCTGAGGGCTTGCTCATTAACTCTGTGGTGAGTTAATCCATTGTTGACAGAGATAATCCCATTACAAAAGCCTCCACTTGCCTGAGACATAACAGTCAATGTTTGTTCAACCATGCACGAAAGAGTATCGTCCATGTTGTGCCCATAGCGCAGCCTGCAGTCCATACGAACTTTGGCTGAATTTTCGAAATTGGGGTAGGCGGCCGCGCCAGTCAGGAATGTGCCTAAAACGTTAGTCTAGTCTGTTACGTTGTTTGCCGGCGGCCGGCCATTTTTAGCGCCAAAAAAAAAGAAGAAAAAAGTCCGTCCCCCGGTTAGGATTGACGTCATGTCAGCACTGACAACTTTGTCTCTGATCTGAGACTGGTGAATATTTATTTGTGTGTGTGTGTGTAATAAACCCTTTCACGGTATATGCGCCATGTTTTTGTCGGGGCAAAATTGTTTATTTCGAACATTTGTTGCCGTCTGCGATCGACCCAGTGCTCGAACTTCCCGCCCGCACGGTCGTCTGGAATGTATGTGAAGTTAATTCGAGCGCCGGGTACGGGTCCGGTCGCAGACGGCAATGAGCGTTCGAAATAAACAAATTTGCCCCGTCGAACTATTTTCAGTATTTTTGCCCAAAAAATGATTACGCTTGTTTTCAACTTAAAAAACAAAAAGTCATGATATCGTGACAGGAGTTCACATCATGTCTGAAAATTTCAACGTGGTACATGCACAAAATAAATTGTTATGGAGAAAATTGAAAAAAATTAAGAATTATACTCTTTGGAGTAGGTCGCAATCCTATTTTCAGTATTTTTGCCCCAAAAATGATTACGCTTGTTTTCAACTTATAAACCAAAAAGTCATGATATCGCAACAGGAGTTCACATCATGTCTGAAAATTTCAAGGTGGTACATGTACATGTACATGCACAAAAGAAATTGTTATGGAGAAAAAAAGGTACGAAGACTTGCACATCTACGAGTGAATCACACGCATCGCCAGTGTGCCGACAAGGCAAGCTTTTTAACCGGGCCCAACTCAGGCTGATGGTACAGTCAACTCGTTCATCACACTGGCACCCGACTAATGTCAGTACATGTACAATGTACATGTACCGAGTACATAATTATACATTGTAACCGTACTGTCTGGGTGGATGCCGGGTGTTGATCAATATGCTTAACGTCTACCTCTGTCAATACTCTCATAGCCTTGGTTTACGCTTGTTTTCAACTTAAAAAAACCAAAAAGTCATGATATCGAGGCCTTTGTTCACATTTTGTGAGTAACATGATCCAAATCGCTTAACAAATATTTCTATTGGTTGTATGACAAGGTATGTGTTCTTGTTCGACCAATAAGAAAACGTTTTACGCGCTATAGGCATTAAAAGTACAGCCAGTATTAATATTTATATTGGTTATATGATGACGTATTGTTCTCATGCAATAGAAAAATTGTTACGCTATGCATAGGTATTGCACACGCAGCAACTCGTACATACCCTGAGTGCCTTCCAATGACTGGATCAAAATAGCGCGCTGGATGAGAATGTAATTCCAGTTGGACGATAATTTGTTTGGTAACAATCAGTATTTTACACGCAAGGATCTAAATTACAGGTACACGTACATTATCTGACCAAAACATTTAAAGAAAAGTAGGATGCATGATATCTACAAACATTTATTTATTTATTTATATTCATAGTTACTTTTTAATAATAATAAAGTGCAGGATTTTTACCCGAAATACCGCCAAAAATACCGCCGAAATACCGGTTTTCAAAAATAAAACTGCGGTTTTATAAAATCATCTGTTTTTGAGCCCCAGAGCGGGTCAATTTATCCCGACAGTCGAGGCTTACGTTTACTGGTCCTCATCGTATCCTTGTTCTTCGGCAACGATTATTAAAACAACCCATGATAATTAGGAACCCCGATGGATGAATTGTTATTTTAAGTCCAATTGTTAGTACCTGTTTGGCCCGCAACACACCTCAGTTCGGTAGTCAATGCATTATAATTATTGTCTATTTCCTAATTACACTCTGGAATATGATAAAATTATATATTATTCTAAACGTATCCCCTTTCCGATGAAAAACAGATTAACAAGTATACCTAAATATACACCTATCACGTCCGCCTATCACGTACGCCTATCACAGCACACCAACCCACAGACACCTATTCTCATACATGTATGGGCAAGGTCAGTGGTATTCTGAGCAAATTGCGTGCATGTCCCCCGTTGTATACCAGTGTTTTTTAGATTGGAAATTTACAGACACTTTGTGTTTTTAATCTCTTTATCACCTCTTGTGTGCAAGTTGTACCGGTACGTTTTATACTAGGTTAAACCATGGTTAAACTTGCATCCTCATTATCACATTGAACAAAGGTTTACAGTTATGAATAACAAAGGAAATCCTGGCAGGGAACCACTCGGTTAAAATGCGGTGAGAATGCGGTTGAATAGCCAGCTGAAATCAAAGGGTTAAACATGGGTTAAAACACAGTTAAAAATACATTTAACCGAGACTCTTTATATTTTAACCGAGGGGATTTTCATAGTGTATGCATTTGAATGGATTTGAATGGTAGTAAAGCTTGCTACCAACACTGTTCAAATGGTATCACCATGTGTGTACAAAACCAATGGGCATTTTGGTAAGTGGAAATTTTGAATAGGAGGGTTAACATTATTTGTTCATGATCACGAGGAAGTTTTATTGTGTCATATATATATATGACCTTCAAATCACCTGACATGACCTATACTTCCGGTCTATACAGGAAGTTCAAATTCAACACGTTCTACCGCAAAATTCATAGGTCTTTTGAATATGAAATTGATATTGTTAAAATAAATGATACACCTTTGCAAAATATGATTGACATCATCGATGATAATTTGATTGAACCGGAAGTTGACACGAACACCGTATGTTTGTTCTAACAAACACTTGAGCTCTAGTTTTTTTTCCCTTCTTCTCGATGAGACTTATTGAACATAAAAACATAGTTCCAAAGTTCATAGGGCCTTCAAAATTGACACATACTTTGACCATAACATGTAGTTGTCAAGAAAGTTGTGACATACAGTTTCAGGTAAAGTTGTGATGTCATGGTGACGTCATCAGATATCGAAATACACTAACATTAAAATTTAATATTTCAAAAAATCATATCTCATGAACCACAACACATATTTACACAATTTTTGCATCATCTTACAGATCGTGAATTGTGACATTTCGTACACAGACTTGACACAATTTGACCTCTCCTTCCTGTCGAAACTGGAAGTTTAAGTGGAAAAACTATTCTGAAGCATTTTTATAGGGTCTGCAGCCAACATGATAGGGTATTTGGGCATGCCTTCCGTAGACGAAATTACTATTGACATGTGACCTTTTAAAAAATGTGACTGATGACGTCATCACCTATCACAGCGCCCTCTGGTGGCAGGTTTAGAAAAATATGACTTATGTGAATAAAGTGATTAGTGACATCTTAGCTTTAAAAAAAAAAGTTTGGTGACGTCATCAACGTTTAGAGCGCCCCCTATCAGCAGTTTTACAACAGGAATTATTTTCCAATCTCAGAAATTGAACCAAAGCAGGTACTAACATTATTTTTTCATTATCATGACAAGGTCATATATATATGACGTTCAAATCACCTCATCCGACTTTTACTTCCGGTCTAAACAGGAAGTTCAAATTCAACATTCTAAAGCAAAATTAGAATATGAACTTGATATTGTTATAATAAAAGATGATACACCTTTGCAAAATATGATTGACATCATCGATGATAATTTGATTGAACCGGAAGTTGACACGAACACCGTGTGTTTGTTCTAACAAACACTTGAGCTCTAGTTTTTTTGTTTTGCTGTGCGATACAAGACAAATCGTTCACTGTATAATACCCAATTTGGTTTTGAAAGAAAAAGGCAATTTTGTAACCGTGAGTAGCAACTTTCTAGACTGGTTCATTTGAATGGTCTCCAGATCGAGTGTGCCATTGAAGTCCAATGGCTCTTCTCGGAACCAACAGTTCTTCTCAGAACCAAAACACTATTACACCTCATAAGAGATACAAAATTGTGCTACTGCAAACTCCTTCCTAATGTTTTATCATTATCATTATTATTATTTTGTCCCTACCTTCTCCCTCCACGTTTCTTCCTGCTGACATCGATGGGTGCTGGCAGGGCTTTCACCTGTTTGGGTGGGGGTGGCTCCTGCAGCTTGGAAAGCCTGCGCTCAATCTCCTCCCTGAGATTCAACCCAATGGTGGCGTTGGTGCTCTCATGGAAGCTGTCTACCCTTGCAGCCAGGGTGCATTTACCTGCGACGAGGCGGGCAGCCTTTTTCCTTAAATCCTTAAAAAAAGGGAGATCAAACAAATCAAATTATTGGAGTGAAGATAATGGTGAACATTTACTGTATCAATGCTTTAACCACTGAAAAACAATGTCATCAAATAACTTTCTCCAAATGAAACTATATTTTGGATAAACAAAACTCAAAGGAGACTGTTTTTAACACCAAATCTACCACAAACCTTTTAAACTCCAGTGATCTTTTACAACTATAAGCTGGAAGTATAATGTTTGTGATTTCAATGAAAGGGCCCGACTTACTGGATTTGTGCCTTGTACTATATCACTGTAGTAGATGTACCCTGTATGGGGGTTTGTAGCCACACTGGAGAATCCTGACAGGGTCTTTCGCTGTGCTCCAAGGACCAGGATGTTACAGGCAGGCATTTTGGAAAGGTTTGTTAACCCACCCGCTGCACCTGTTAGAATGAAAAGAATAAAAATCTGCAAAGGTTATGTTTATCAGGTTTCTGGTGCCTGCCCGCATCATCTCAAGACGCCTGTGCAATTATTTTGGGGGTGCAAAATTGTGGTAAAATTTTAAGTTTCTATTGACGTGATCACACAAAATGAGAGGAGAGTTACTATTAAAAAATACCCAAAACACGTGGCCACTGTGTACCCCCATGAACAGCAGTTAAAGACAATTCTTATCAAAATCAGAGCAGTCTGTATTTGCATTTATAAGGCATCAGCTGTTACATTAAGCTGCTGCTTGCTGCAAAATTGAACCAATAAGAGTGATGACATTTGCTTAGCATCATGATGACTTGTGTTTCTTATGTCTAGTGTGTAAGTGTTTCTTATGTCTACAGAACTTGAATTCGCCAATTTCTATTTGGCATTGTTCAACTACTAAATACTAAATCAGAGTAATGGTTTGAGGCTTAGTCTTTACCACAGGATATAGACCTATGGGGGTGATAAAGGACCTACATGTACAGTACCGGCCGCAAGTAATTACAAATCCCTTCGAGTAACCCGCGTGGGCTTCCGTGTAGGTGCCGTGGATCCCCGCAAAATCCCCACGTGCATCCGGGTACCCCCGCAAAAAGTACCGTGCCTGGTGAGAAGAAATGCGGGGCCACGCAGATGGCCCGCACAGTCTGCACTTTGCTTTGTGGACTGATAGGGGGGGCTTTGTTGTCAATCATTGACGCATGAAACTTGGTTGTTGCGTGGGTTCAAGTGATCAGGGAAGTGTCGTATACCCATACCAAGGCAAGAAGTAAACTATCCAATGTGTAATTTTCATTTCCCAAACAGGTACCGTTTTGAAGATATCGATCATTCACTGACGCAAACTCGGTGTAACAAGTGAAAAACATCAAAGCATAAAGGACGCAGGCCTAGATTTACACGGCGGCCACGACGGGGTGTCGATGCCTTCGAAACTGACCGTCGTGCCCCTCGAAAAAATGCCCATTTCACGGCCATAAATACCGTGCCCTTTTTCACCGTTGGCCGTAGTGCCCTTTTTATAGAATATCGTTTTTTGTATGTTTGCTAATTTATTTATTTTATTGTTTATGAACCCGGTGAGGTTTATAGTTTTGCGATATGACTCGATTAACGAACGTCGTTTTATTCAAGTATCGTACCCGTGACTTGTATAGTGTGAGAGCCCGCGAAACCGTTGTTGCAATCATTCACGGTGACCTGTAGTGCACGTTCAAAATGCATGCACGCCGCCGATTACCAGCCGCGACCATGTGCTCGCCTCAGTCGGGAACCCGTAACAACACACTTGCTTACCACACGCAGTCCTCATTTTCAGGATCGTGTAAACATTACCAACGTCGAAGTGTCATTATCTGGGTTCCTTCCTCCATGATTCATGTGTTTCTACTTTTTCCGTGCTATGATGTACTTTATGCTTTACAAGGAATCGAATTGTTTTTATTCAAAGCAAATGGATTAATAAAATGATACTTGGCTTGTCACTTGAAATAATTTATTTGGCAATAGGCCTATGTATTTGTTTAATCCAGCATTGGTGTGCAGGAATAGTAATGCAATAATGTGTAATGCAATGGGCGATGGTCAACCTGGGATTTTTAGAACCGAAAGTTAACCCATAAACTTTAATATAAACAGGAAACTGAACATCAACAAGTTACCCTAAATATAAAGCTTTTAGGCCTAGTCATGCACACGTATCAAAACGATGTGCTAAATAGTGTTTAAAGTTTATATTGATGATTTATATGTACGAAGTTTTAATACCTTGACGGTTGTGCCTACACTTGTCATTGATAACAGATCTAATCATTACAAACGGCTTTAATTTGTTCTTCTCCATGGAACTGTCGCTCTACAACATCTTACAATAATAAAACTAATTTTCTGTCTAATCTGTCTTTCGTTATTTTTCCTCCTTACTCAAAACATAGTGCCATCAAAATTAGAGTTTTTCGTTACATGAGATGAGAAAAAGGGACATCAAACCTCAGACGAATGACGATGCTCATTGATTGTTGATTATATCAATAAAATAATAATCATGAAGTTAAATTATCAAAACCGTAAGAAGATGATAGTCCATAATAAATTGGTTTCACACACAGCAGCTGCTTCCGCAGGTCATGTCCCCTGACGTGCTAATACAATTACGTGGGTAGTACACTTGGAAGGAGCCAGGCTGAAGTGCGCCCTCTTCGTTCAAGAACTGTTTTCTTTAAAAAAAATGTTTTCATTCCCAACAATTCACAACGATTAAACTTCACAAAATTGTGTTATGATAGCTGAGTTCAAAATCGAATCATGTCTTGAATTTTCAATAACATACATGAAGCCGCTAAGAAATAATGAGCAAATTTGTTGACACATTTGAGACTCTTTGCTCAAGTACGAGGTGCCCAATTGATCAGTGAACTTCCTTTAACAGAGATTGCCCGGCCGAACGCGTCGGACGCCGGCATGGGGTCGACCATGAGCATCGTGTACCAGATTCATTCCTTGTGTCTCTGGTGCCTTTTCGCTGAAGATTTCTTTCTTAGAAATCCTTGCCAAAAAATCACAACGCTTTTATTAAACGTCATAAAATTGTCTCATGATATCGGACCATAAGTTCGAATCATGTCTTGAATTTTCAATGACCTACATGAAGCCGCTAAAAATAATGAGCAAATTTGTTGACAAATTTAAGACTTCACTTGCACAAGTACGACTGACTTCCACTGTAGAGATTTTTAAGAAATCCTTGCCAAAAATCCTGGCAACGCTTTTATTAAACGTCACCAAAATTGTTTCATGATATCGGACCATAAGTTCGAATCATGTCTTGAATTTTCAATGACCTACATGAAGCCGCTAAAAAATAATGAGCAAATTTGTTGACAAATTTAAGACTTCACTTTGCACAAGTACGACTGACTTCCACTGTAGAGATTTTTAAGAAATCCTTGCCAAAAAATCACAACGCTTTTATTAAACGTCACCAAAATTGTCTCATGATATCGGACCATAAGTTCGAATCATGTCTTGAATTTTCAATAACATACATGAAGCCGCTAAGAAATAATGAGCAAATTTGTTGACAAATTTGGGACTCTTTTCTCAAGTACGAGGTGCCCAATTGATCAGTGAACTTCCATAAACAGAGATTGCCCGGCCGAACGCGTCGGACGTCGGCATGGGGTCGACCGCGTGTTTTTTCTTCAGTTTGAGATTGAAAAAGTATAAATAAACGTTGTGTTTTTTTGTTGCTCGGAACAAAATCTGTCTTTCGTCCAAATTTTGTTATGGTAAAGGTGGTGCCCTTGTCATAGACATCCCAAGCTTCTTTGTAGCTTTTGAAATCCCCATCATGGATTAGCCAGATTTTGTAATCTGCAGTTTATGGAACTGGAAAAATCCGGCACCGGGAAAACGACTGTGCCACAAAATAAAAGTTATAGTATTCATAATGGCAAGAGTGCATGTACATCGAAATTTGGCCGAACCAACATGTATTTAGAATTATTTTATAAGGAAAATTCATACGCAAAATAAGGCGGACGACCATAACAAACATGGTAGAAAAACCACACCGCCAACCATGATCATACAGTGTTCGGCTATAGCACAAGTAACTGCACTGCAGCTTTCTGCGACATTTTTATTTTTCTGTTCCGTTCCCGTATCACTATAAATTATTTACGGCATTCGGGAATGTCGAACGTAGTCCCGCTGGTTGCCTGCTCTCTGCACAACGTACATGTAATCACTACAACATCAACCAACGAAACGATGACTCATCGCCTGCTACGCATAACGAATTTTCCTATTGGCTCCTTCCGTAGACTACGATATAACAAATTTTCCCATTGGCTCTCTGGTACACGCATGGCATAGACTACGATTTACGTCGTGGATTCTGATGTCGCTGGCGCTAAAACGTTGCAACGGTTTTTTCAGAAGTTTTGAATAAATCTGTGTGTATCGAGGTACGCTCACTAAAACTGACAATGACCAGACCATTTTCGCTACGAACAATAAAGGTTTTTAGGTTTCTGTTTCTGTCTGTTTACCAACGATTTTTGCTTAATTGTGCATTGTGTTTTGTTCTTCAAGATTCATACCTCAGCGTATAAGCCGCACCGCGTATAAAGCCGCAGGCAACTTTTACCGTGTCAAAATCAACGTATAAGCCGCGGCTTATATTCTGGAAATTACGGTAGCACACTATGCTGTTAATATATCAGGTATTCATGTTCATCCGAGCGTAAAGATGTGCTTGGTTTTGTGGCGGGGCTTCGTGTGTCCCCGCAAAGTTTGCCCACGGCACATACCCGGCACGCAAAGCAGTGTTTTAGCCAGGATTTGGTAAAGTGGGAGTGCAAAAAAAAAAAGTGGGAGTGCAACTTATTGGAGTCCAAAATTTGTGTGCAAAGCACACAACAGGAGCGCGCGGAGCGCGAAGTCCCTCACGGCCGGGGTCCAGGGCCCGCTTAAGGACCCTGGAAGCTCTGGCTATTTTAGATGCTCTCTGGTGGTCTCTAATGCATTTCTGATACCTGTTTTTCAGGTAGAAATGAGCTAATTTGGTTAGATTTTTTCCTTTTTTAAACAAAAAATAACATGATCCTCAGGACCAAAATCAGAATCAGAATCAGAATCTTCTTTGACGTCTTGTACATCCCTTTTCTCGTCTTGAACTGTGGCCTTATTCTGAAATGAAATTGAAAGTGGCTACAGCTGTCAAAATGTTCCTAAAGATATTTTTACCTAAGTGGGCCTAATCTGAACAATTGTAGTCACTGTGATGTTTGATAATAAATAATCTCTAAGAATAGAACATTAAATAAATTGAGATCACAAGAAAGTTTTTAAGAAAGTTTTTAAGAAAGTTTGTTAACACAATATATTTGGAAATGCGTATGCCACGAAACTAGTATTTATACCAGCAAGTGTTTATTATATATAAAAAAAGGGATACATTTTTAAAATGAAATTATGTTTCGATGTATTTTAATATAAAATGTAATTTAATGATGTCAGTTAATACATGTAGTATTAAACCACAGCTATGTCAATTAGTTATGTAAATGAGAATATGACACAAATGTTTTCTTTGACAAATCACTACAATTTTTAATTATTTTTTTTTAAAGAAAAAAATAAATAAATGTACGTGCATATGAATGAACCTTTGTATTTTTTCTGATTTTCTTCAATTTGCCATTTTGTTTGAAGTACATCTTGTTTTTTGAGGTGTTATGTGACTAGATCAAGTTGACTATTTTTTGCACACGGGCGCATATAATGTATACCTATTTATATTATAAGCCCTCTGCGCTATTTATAGTGCCCCACAACATCACAGCGTGCGCACTGCACACACGTCGTAGTCGTACACACACAAACATAAACAGTCCGACCATGCAATGTACATACACCACGAGTCAACGAACGATGTGGTATGCACATTGACATGTTTTTGACATGTGAGATCGGTCTTCAATGCTTATGATTTTAGATTTGCCAGTGGATTTATGTATGATATTATGAGGTGTTGTTCTTTAACAAGGTAATTTTCTGATCAGTTGATTTCGGCAGAATGACGGCGAAATTCTGATGCCAATTCCGATCAAGTTCATGAAACTCTCATCAGCATGACATGGCATTGTTAAACAAAACATTATGGACGTTGAGCAACACAACCCAAATTTGGTAGGCCTACGACTGCATTGTACCCCAAAGTATTTTGATTGTACATGTTGTAAGTTAAACGTGACAATTTTGCTCTTACTTTTGTGAAGAAGTCTGTTATTTTTCCCCTTTTGGCCGACATGATGTAACTGACGTTCTCTAAATAGACTAAATCAAGTCTATGAAATACGGACTGGTTCCCCGTTTCGGTTGTGCACATGTAAATACAGAGTTGATTTTAATATACCAACACGTGTACCAGACTAAAGTCGGACCACAAGCGTGACAAGTCAATTGGAGACTCCGCTGTGCATGCACGATCTAACGGAGGTGAAAAACTGGTGAAATTAAATTTATCTGCGTTACGACTTTTATGTTTTAAATTGTCCACAAGAAAAAGAAAACTTCAGAGTTAACAAAAATTGTTTTCATAAAATAAAATCACAAATTATTGACATGAAATTCCCTTTTACTGAAATAGATTTTCTAAAATATTTTAGCACGGCTTCGATTTAAAAATACAAGCCGTGCTTGAAAATATAGCCTGTGTTTTTTTAAAAACTGGCCGTGCTAACACGGCCTGCACGGCTCGCTGGCTAAAACACCGACGCAAAGGCCCCTTTGTGCCCCCGCAAAATCCCCGCAGGGCATCGAGTAGCCCCGTACACGCCACGCAGTTTACACGGGGGTACTCGCCACGCACTCGGAGGGTTTTGGAATTACTTGTGGCCTGTACTGTAGCACTCAGTTGGGTCTTTTATTGCCCGGCCATGCACACACACCCCTGTCGGTCTATATCCTACATTTTAAAGACCATGCAAAAAAATGAACATTCTTTTATTTATACTTGGCTATGTATATTACTGTTCACAGACCTACATGCATAGGAAACCACTAAACCATAGTGGTCTGCAATGGCCTTCAATGAGTGTTTATTTGTGTTGCATTCCCCACTATTGTGGGTCAACAAAATAATAGGGCGGACACAAACTTTGTTGTGACAATATGAAATGGGGTTGATTTATTATCTTTTCTGCATTCAACAACAATAAAAAGGCACTAATGACATATAAAAAGAGTGGTAGCGTAGTTCAATAATTAGACTTAATCGTTAGACATAATATGAGTTCCGAATGGTGTGTACGAGTTATACCAACTACTAAGGGCTCGGATACAGCCAGGACCATCATTCGTTCGTGCGGCTCGTCATTCGGTATACAGTACGGGCACTGCTACACCGAGAGACGGACGGCTGGTCAGTCTCAACGACAGGGACCACCAGGGCTTGGCTACATGGGGTGTCTGGACGGGGCCAGAGTGTGTATTAGACCGCATTAGCTAGGCGAACCAATGGTCATATAGACACACTGCACCACTGGTTCAACGAATGAGGCACTGGACTGTAATAGCTTGGTACACCGCACTGTCATGGATTGGATCGAGTCGCTCAGATATCATTCGGAACCGCACTTCGCCGAAATCAGGAAATCTATGGGTTTATATAGAAATCTGGGGCCTAGGAATGAATAAAACATTAGCCTAGTTTAGCGTCTTAGCCAATGAGAAGCTTGCCTTCTGCGTCTAAGGGTAGAAACGTGTTCAAAATCAGGTTATACAACAGATCCTTGTTCCATATAAGGAAAGGTATTTGACGAAAGTAAAGTGAGTGACAACTTAGAAAGGGGCGTGTTCTTGGGGTAATGCTTACTGGGGTGCTAAGCTATTGCATGAGTGGAGCAGCAGTTGCGCATGGGAGCATGGCACACGGACCAAGGCCTATGATGGAGTGGGTCAGTCGTGGTGACCGTTTGGCCGTGCTACACCCACGAACCGTGTTCGGTGTATAGGGTGGACTCCGAGGAAAGTAGGAGAAAAATAGTCCAAACGACGGCTCCAAGCCACGTGGTGGGAGGGTGTGGCGTGCACCCAAGGCTCTCGCTGGTGTTGCATTATGCATTGCATTAGCGCTGGATATGCATGAGCAAAAGTAGCGGCCTTGTATGGATTGCATATTCATAGCAGACAATCGAGGGTCCGGGGAAACAAACCCTGGGACTAGGGTAAGATTCGTAACATTTGTAATCAGATAAAGTCTTATATACAGTGACCTTGGATGGCACTCAGTTGAACATATGAGATTACTTAGACTAGACAGCGTGGATTGTATGCAATAAATATTGGTGGTCAACATACTAGAAATTTAGTGGATGGGAGTGGCCGCCATATGAAGGTTACTTAAGCAAATTTTGGGGTTGGTATCTTACCCATAATCTTGGCTGCTGTCGATGAACCAACAATGATAGATAGGTTTGGCGCAATGAATGACATACGAGATTCTACATAGGCCTGTATTCTTGATTTGGCCTCATTCAAATCAAATGCCTGTAACAAAAAAAAGAAAATCAAATCAAAATCAAATCAAAATGACGACAAGATATTTCATACCACACGTATACAACGTTTGCCCATTACTTACCTTAAAGCCAAGAAAGCTTTTAGATAATAATTAGCTCAGTTTATTTTTGCGTAATAACCAATGGTGTACTTAACTTTAAGTTAACAGCTTTGTAAAATTATTAAATTTGGCTTTACTTTTCTCGTTCAATAAAAGTTCCAAGCTTACCATATCACACGCCTCAAATACTGTGGTCAACTCCTCTTCTGACAGTTCAGTCCCCTGGGTGGTGGAGGCAGACACACTCACCACCATTATCACTGCATTTGTCAAGATGGCTTGCAGTTGCTCATTGGTTTTGGTATTGTCTAATGTGTTTCCAAGCTCCTGAATAAGGTTACCAGAACAAATGCAGATTGTTAACAATTAACAAATGATCTTTTATGCAATCATCTTTAAAGATAAGCTATAACGAATGTACAGAAGCAAATCATTCCAAAGGCGTGGAGCCACAACTTCAAAAGATCTGTCACCCCAAGAATGTTTTGACTTTTGTTCAGCCAGCAAAAATTTTGCACTGGAACATAACTTGTGAGAGGGGAAAAACATTTCAACAAGTCAGATATATATAATGGTGCGCAATCATTCAAAGATTTGAAAACGATAAGCAATATTTTATAAATAATACGATATGATATTGGCAGCCAATGCAGATCTTTCAGGATGGGGGTGATATGACAGGATTTTTTTTAGAGTTACAATACGTGCGGCAGTGTTTTGAATAAGCTGTAACATTCATATTGTTGGCACAATTAATGTTTCTACAGGTATGACTTACAAGCAGTGTACACTACTGTTCGAAGGTCTGTTAATACATCCATACTTATCAAAATAAGAGATACATTGTACATGTATGACTTCTGTACATTCTGTACATATGGTTTTATTTTGATATGCTTATTTTGATATGTAACATTTCATAAACTGAATGCCAGTCTTTGATAAATTATTTTTCTTTTTCTTTTAGTGTTATTTTTTTTATAATGAATATAATGAATGTAATGGTAATGAACAAATATAAATGAAGGCCATTGTCTTGTGCTGCATTAGGCCTATGCATCACACGAGGAATTATCAAGCGTGGCAGCACTGTGGAAACGGGAACCACAGGAACTGGACCATTACTGTGGCTGGGTACCCAGTTCCAAAATTACCTGTGGATGCACAACACTAAAAATAAAACAACCCCTCTTACCCTAACTGTTCGAAGGTACTCTTGAGGTGTTGGGACCAGTGATTCTAGCTCAGGGAAGCGTTTCTGATAGTTGTCTCTAACAAACTTGTGAATAATGTCTGTGGGAGATGGTTAAAAACTTGAATACAAAAGTGCAACATAATATACATCCCTGTATATGTTTCAAAGAAGTAACCAAAATAATGTATAGAGATCAACATGCGAGGGTTCACAGGAATATCATAGAACTTAT
>CM055819.1:14403893-14442930 GCA_029582265.1 Zoroaster sp. YZ-2022
TTTTGGTTTGACCTCCTACTAAAGCCATACGTCCTTGCATTTATTTGAGTGCACTGCACAAAGTCAATGGGTTGGGAGTGACATAAACATTTTGAGTGTCTTTGATTGTTAAACCTATAGGAGGGTTTTAAGGGACTGTGAGTAACTGCTGTCGATTGTCCAATTATTTAATGAGGATCTTACTTGTGAGGCAATTTGGTCCCATGAATCCTGGTGCACAGATACATTGTCCTGTTTCATCATCACATACTCCACCATTGTAGCACATATCACACACACCAATACAGGCAGGAGGACCCCACTTGCCAGCAGTGCAGCCTGAGTACAAAGAAAAATATATAAATTAATGACAATTTCTCTTTATTCTCAAACCAAAATGAGCTACATGTCTTCAGACTGAGACCAGACACAAGGTGTCTAAAGCTATTATTGGGTAACTTACACGTCACATGACTACGTTTAAATGAAGATACATTCAAATCCTACATTTCTCATACACACACATGTATATGACTGATGTGTAGTGCTAGGTGTGCAGTGATAATGCACATGTTTGAATATTAATCAGAATGCTGAAATGTAAGGAATAAAATTTGGTTGGTGTAAAAGTTGATGATGATGACAAATATCCCTTGAATGATTTTTGTTCGAGCTCATTTTGTCAAAATTCGTCCCAATTATTTTATTACAGAAAGGATAACATATGTCAATAACAATTTCTCTTTATTCTCAAACCAAGATAAACTACGTGTCTTAACCCTCCTTCACATACTTCAATTTTCCAGCAGGTCGACTGACCATTCAAAACTAGACAACTGTCTGTTTATGAATAATGGATTAGCTATGCAGATGACAGTACCATGTTGCAGAGTTTAGATGCATTCACCACTCAGTACCATCTGGCAAAGCATTACACATGCTGGCATAGTACCTTTATCATTAAAATCCATTAGAATGATAGTGAATGATCAATCAACAGAAGGGTTAAAAACTGAGATCAAACACTAAGGTGTCTAAAGCTATTACTGGGCAATTCTCATGCTACAGGACCATTGTTTAAATTAAGATACACTTTGTATAAGGCTTATATTTCTCATACACACATGTACCAATCATGATGTGCAGTGTCAGCAATGCAATTATGATGTGTGCATGTTAATCAGAATACTGAAATGTAAGGAACATATGTACATGTATGCAGTACATTTACCTAAAATGTCCTTGAGTAAAAAATTATGATGATAGTATCAAAGTTTCCTTGAAATCTTTCTGCCAGAGGTGCTATCATTTTGTTAAATAATTAAACATTCTTCTAAATAATTTTATTTACAGAATTATATATTGTAGCAGTTAATAATGCCCCAAATAATTCCAAATTCCGTATGAAGTTTACTGTACGTATCTCATACACTTAAATTAGCCCCAATCCTACAGTTGTAATGACTTAAGTCAATGATGTTAACTTCAACTCATCTTGATTCAAAACTTGCAGTACTATTTTGAACCAATTTTTCTGTTCCAGTACTTGTACTCAAGAACAAGTATTAGACTACAATTATTTAATGTACTACAACTTTCATAACCAAAAAATCCCAAAACATTCTCCTTAATCATCAGGCACATTTAAATCATTCCATGGAAGTGTACAGCCTCTGTGCATGCTAGACAGACTGCCTGTTAATGGGAAAGTATCATCTCTATCAGAGTAGAATTTTGACATGGCATGGAAACGGTATCCTAGATTTAGATGAACTCGGAGACTGAAAATAATACCCTACTAGCACTAGCTGGTCATGGCGCAATAAGCATGTGGTTGGTGCATCATCATGAGCATGCAGCTGCTCATTCATTAGCTATGCATCAACCATGGTAATAAAGGCTATAATTAAACACAATAAACAATCTCTGATCTCATTAAACCTCATTGCTCTCACTGAAAGGACACACATGCAGTGATCATCCAGACTAGGAATTTAACCCACATTCCCACAATGTAGACAAAAGACCATAAGTCTGTCACTCCTTAAAGCATCATGTCTTCATAAATGTTGTTCTGATAAAATCTGTCACAAAGTAAGAAATGTTTGGCGAACAATCTTTTCATCATTTCTTTTTTATCTTTCAAATCTGTGAAATGTGTTTATAAATATTTTGAGTCTGCAAAATTCAATGACTCGACATGACTTAAACAAAGTTTTAGTAACCTTTGGCATGTTATTAACTCAACTTGACTCAATTAGTTATCACCAAGAAATTAAGTGACTTAAATGTTACAACTGTTCCAGCCAATCTAAATCACTTAATTCAAATTAGTACAATCTGAAAAAGCAGTATACAGTGCTATACACACATCGGTGTAGGGCAAAATTAAATCAATTGTTTATCACCCGACGCAAGAATTCCATCAAACTATAAAAAATCAGTACAATGTCTTGCTTACCTCTGACTATGAGTCTGATCATACTGAAATGATTATCATTGAGTGTTATTCCAGTACAATGTCTTGCTTACCTCTGACTATGAGTCTGATCATACTGAAATGATTATCATTGAGTGTTATTCCAGTACAATGTCTTGCTTACCTCTGACTATGAGTCTGATCATACTGAAATGATTATCACTGAGTGTTATTCCAGTACAATGTCCTGCTTACCTCTGACTATGAGTCTGATCATACTGAAATGATTATCACTGAGTGTTATTCCAGTACAATGTCTTGCTTACCTCTGACTATGAGTCTGATCATACTGAAATGATTATCATTGAGTGTTATTCCAGTACAATGTCTTGCTTACCTCTGACTATGAGTCTGATCATACTGAAATGATTATCATTGAGTGTTATTCCAGTACAATGTCTTGCTTACCTCTGACTATGAGCCTGATCATACTGAAATGATTATCATTGAGTGTTATTCCAGTACAATGTCTTGCTTACCTCTGACTATGAGTCTGATCATACTGAAATGATTATCACCGAGTGTTATTCAGTACAATGTCTTGCTTACCTCTGACTATGAGTCTGATCATACTGAAATGATTATCAATGAGTGTTATTCCAGTACAATGTCTTGCTTACCTCTGACTATGAGTCTGATCATACTGAAATTTCATTTCATTTCATTTATTGATTTAACAGGTAGAAAAAACAAATAAACACAAATTTACATTAGATTAACAGAAACAGAAACAAAGGTAGCACCCCTGTAGGATTACAAAAAAGTAAACTAAATTACTGTCGAGTTGATCTCCTGATACTACCACTTAGGAAGTAAACAAACATTGAATCACACAAAGAACGATAAATGGCTTTAGGCACACTTTGACTTATAAAAATAATATTATAATAAAAATATAAATACTACACAGTTTGAGTTAGGGCATCTCCTATGCCAGGGACTAATAAATGTTTTCTAAGTGAATTAACAAATAAAGATAAACTATAAATAACTGTTTCTTTAACATCTGTTGGTAGCACCTCCCATAATCTAGGGAATCTATAAAAAAGAGAATGATGAGCAGCATTGGATCTTGCCATTTGATGAGAAAACTTAATAACTTCAGTATGTCTACGATTAACATGGATTAGATCAATAGGAATGTCAAATTTATTATATAAACATTTAATAGCAAACACAATTGAAAGGAAATGAATTCTATTGTTAAAAAGGGAAGACCCAACTTGACACACCTGTCAGAATACACAATTTCACTATTGAATTAATTAAAGCCTTTCTGCGTGCCTAAACAAAAAGCGGGTGAAACGTCTTTGTACCTTCTCAAGCGTTTCTTGCTGGGTGAGTGAGGACAGGGCACCAGGCGGGGCTGCATACTCAAGTATGGGTCTGCTAATTGGCGATAAAGTGAAATAAAATTTTAGGGTCCCTAGTTTTAACTACTCTACCAATAAATCCATTTAGCCTTGTGGCTTTTTGAAGCAACATTGCTAATATGGGTTTTCCAGCTTAAGTCCCTAGAAATAATAACACCAAGGTATTTGTAGTTATCAACATTTTCCAAAGATGTAATCACCAATATTATACAGTGGTTTAGCAGGATTTCTAGAACGGGTCACAGTCATTAGCTTACATTTATTTGGGTTTAAAGCCATACAGTTTAAATTACACCAGGTGTTTATGTGCTGCAGATCATTCTGGAGTGTCACTTCATCATCTGGAGTTTTAATAACTCTATACAAAACAGTGTCATCTGCATATTGACGAAGATTCGACTGAACACAAAATGGCAGATCAAAAGCAAAAATGTTGAAAAGTAAGGTCCAGAACAGATCCTGTGGCACACCAGAATGAACTGCAGCCCAGTCAGATGATGATCCCATAAACTGAACCCGCTGAGACCTATTTGTAGATAAGACTTAAACCAGTCCAACATTGAACCTAAGCGCCATATTTATGTAATTTGTTCAAAAGAACTTGATGACTCACACGATCAAATGCTTTAGACCAATCTAAAAAATATGGCATCAATGCGGGAGGGTTTGAACATCAAGTGCATTGGCCCAGCTATGATAAAGAGTTGTCAATTGAGTAACACAGGGCGGCTTTGGCAAAAACCCATGTTGAGTAGGTGAGATTATCCCCTCTATACATATGATTAATGAGATTTTTACATACAACCCTTTCAAGAATCTTACCAACAACAGAACAGAGTGAGATGGGTCTATAGTTTGACATAACATGAGCATCACCAGTTTTAAATAACGGAAATTCGCTAGCTTCCATTCATGAGGAACTACACCAGAGGCAAGCGAAAAGTTAAAAGTTTAGCTAATGGCTGGGCTAAACTATCACAAGTTAGTTTAAGCAACATTGGAGATATGTCATCAGGACCACAAGATTTATGCATGTTAAGTTCACAAAGGAGTTGTTTAACTTCAGCTGGAGTAGTTGAAATGTTACAAAGACGAAACTCAGTAAAAGTGTGATTACATGAGATATCAATGATATTGTTAGAGTCACTACTAAAGTTTCTCTGGAAAATAAGGTTGAAATTCTGAGCAATATTGACCGGATCATTAATAACGCCATTTTCAGTTTGAAAACTTGTAATTAATAATAATAATAATAATAAAAGATTTTTAAGCGCACATATCCACCCTGCTGGGCGCTCAAAGCGTGAAACAAGAAAAACATTAATACAAACAATATACAATGATAGCATAGGGAAAACAAATTATGTGCCGAGATACATGTACCTACAATATGCAATTACAAATATACATCATCTTTGAAGAGTTGTGACATAAGATGAGTTTTAAGCATCGACTTGAATCTGGTTATACTATGACAAGATTTGAGTTTAGTTGGAAGATGATTCCAGAGTCTCGAACTGCGACAGAAAGCGACCTATCACCCCAGTTCCGTTTTGAAGTTGCTTCCTTGAGGAGTGACATGTTGCTGGAGCGCCAAATTGCGTGATGGAGTGTAGACTTTAAGTAGTTCAGAAATATAAATTGGAGCAATGTTATTAAAGATAAGTTTAAAACAATTCTCTGTGAAACAGGAAGCCAGTGCAGTTCTTTCAAGATTGGCGTGATATGGCATGACTTTCTGGACAAAGTCACAACACGAGCTGCTGTGTTTTGTATGTGCTGAAGGCGAGATATTTGATTCTGCGGAAGACCGTGAGGAGAGCATTCCCGTTATCAAGCCGTGATGTGACAAAGCGCATGTATAATTTGTTCAGCAGCACTTTTATTCAAGTATTTCCTAATTGAAACTATATTTCTGATATGAAATGATGATATCACGAACAATGTTGGAGATATGGTTTTAAAGTCATTGTCGAGTCAAATATAACACCCAAATTACGTGCATGTAATGAGGGAGTTATCTGCGAAGTCACCAATTGTAATAAATGGAAGAAACTTTAGACAATTGCTGGCGTGATCCAAATAGAACAAATTCTGTTTTTCATCGTTCAATTTCAGGAAGTTTTGTCTCATCCAACTTGAATCTCTTGAATACATTTCTCCAGTGTTTTAATGCAGGAATCAGCAGGTTCTTGAGAAGATTTAAAAGTAATGTAAAGCTGCGTGTCATCAAGCGTAAACATGGTAATTTAAATTATACTTCAAAATGATATCACGAACTGGAGAGGTATAAACAGTAAACCACTGTGGGCGAGCACAGAGCCTTGGGGTACAGAATAGTCAAGAGTAACAGGCTCGGAGATAGCGTTACCAATACAAACATGCTGAGGCCTATTTAAAGGTAGGACTTACACCAATCCAGGGCTGTGTCATGTATTCCAAGATGATATTGAAGGCGGGAGAAGGATTTTATGATCGACAGTGTCAAAAGCGGCGCTTAAGTCTAACAAACTAATGCAGTGATTTTCCCTCATCCATGGCAGATAAAATGTCATTGTTGGCGAAGAAGAGCAGTTTCCGTTCCATGAAATGGTTTGTAGGCTGACTGAAATGTGTCCGACAGGTTATTATACGAACATGGTCAGAGATCCGTGATGAAACAACTTCGCTCGATTGTTTTCCAAAGGTACTTTAAATTAGCTACTAGTCGGTAATTTTGAAAACTTCCTTGTCCAAATTGGGTTTCTTTAGGAGTGGTTTAACATGAGCAACCTTCTGGCTATTAGAAACAACCGGAAGAAAGAGATCTGTTTACAATAATTGTGATATACTTAGCAAACACATCAATATTTTGTTTTATTAGCGAAGTTGGCACTGGATCAAGTTCACATGATTTTGATGGCGATTTCATGATGAGTTTCTTGATCTCCGTAACACTAGTAGGCTCAAACATGGACAGTCTACATTGTGGATCCTTGCGTGATGGTGTTTGTGATAGAATGACAGGAACTGAGGGAAAAAACCGGATATTCTCAATTTTGTGACAAAAAGTCTGAAAAAGCATTTGCGAGGTCCTGATCGAGATGTGTAGATGGAAGCACTGGAGCTTTGGGTTTATGAAGCAGCTTTTCAACAATGTTAAAGTTTTCTGATCACAGAGCTATCTTCCACAAGAGATGAGTAGTGAGTTATTTTGCCTGGTTAATCATGTTCTTCACAATATCACGTTGGTTACAGTATTCTTGCCGATGTACTCCAAGTTTCCCATTGTCACGCCATCTTCGCTCAAGTTGGGCCGGTGATTTTCCTTGCAGCACGGATATCATCATTGAACCAGGGGATTCAGATTGTAGTTTAACAGTTCGAGGTTTTTATGAAGCATGATCATCAGATATTACGGACAGTAGATTCAAATAGACTGACACAAGAATCCAGCTCACCATCTTCAAGGTTTACATTTTCCAGTTGAGATTCAATATCATGACATAAATCTTTAATATTTACTTTTTTTCCAGTGGCGGTAGTTACAGAAATGGTAGGTATGGGAGGTTTTTAAGGTTCAAATTTACCATGATTGCATAATGATCAGATAAGCCAGGATGAATAGTTATATTCGAGATAAGAGGTGAAGTATTTTCACAGCGTTATCATGAGGTCAAGACAGTGACCATACCGATGAGTGGGTGCTGTGATGTGCTGTATAAGTCCATGAGCAGAGAGCAGATCTTTAAACTGATTTGCATAATTGTTTGAAATAATGTCCATATGAATGTTAAAATCGCGGTTAAAATAATGTCTGATGGGTGTAAGAGATAATCGACAATTAATTTTTCAAATTCCTGCAGAAAACTGGAGAAGTTTACATGTTTACCATCAACATCCCTTTCTGGTCGATAAATATTAACAAAGCGAACAGATCTAGTGTTGCGCGTTACCTCAGCATGCAGAGATTCAAATGTTAGGTAGTCAATGTTAACACTTTTCATACTGACAGATAAACTGGACCTAAAGGTAGTGCAACCCCTCCACGGTCTTCATTGGTCTGGGGATATGATGGAGAGAGTAGCCAGCAGGAGTACACTCACGGGGTGGCAAGTCATCATTAGGTTTAAACCATGTCTCGGTTATGGCAACAAGATCCAAATTGTTTTGAAGTACAAAGTCAACAAATTCATCCGATTTGTTACATATGGATTGAGTATTCAAGACACAGAGCTGAAGTTTAGACTCATCGTGAACATTTGGAGTTGAAGTTATGCCAATGTCGCTTGTTGATGTGGTTGAGTTCACTGCTGGGGGTTGGTAAGGCTGGAGTGCTAGTTGTGTAAGTCTCTGGCGACCAGCTTTTTACCTCTATGTGTGCGTGGTATGTTTGGGGTTGATTAAGTATTCAAGACAGTTCAATTGACTCAATCTAAATAAGATAAAAGCTACATCAGTACATGGAGCATTGCGAAGATTGAGTAGTTCATTACGGCTGTAGGAAATTTTATGGAGCTGAGTGGCGTTTGTGGGTTTGTTGATCAGTGTTTCAGGTCCAGGGTTTGGGTTTATGTCACCAGAAATTAAGAGTTCCAGGTGAAGGTGGCAGATGAATTATCATAGTATGATATGGGACGTCTCAAGAATTTAAGATGGCGAGTTTTAATTGAACAATCTGTAGATTGCATCTTGTAGCCATCTACTGATGAGTCATTGAGACACCATGGTCTGGATAGCAGGAGTAGAATAAACAGGATGTAGACCTCCATTGTCTGATCACAAAGTTGTTGATCCAAACAAAAGGCTTGTGGTCAAGCTACAGGTTATAATCTCTAGCTACAGGCTATAATCTAAATCAGAGTTGACTGCACAAATAAAATGAAGATCCAAAATGTGTATACACTCAACAGTAAATTGTACTCTTTCGACGCTGGTACTAACAAACGACCAGAACCTTTTAGGATTAGATGGAGAATTCATGGCCATGTCCTTGATATAACTACTAATATGATTGTCTAACTAAATATTTGACCTCATTCGAAGCTTTTGTATTTGTTCCATAAATTATGATTATCCTTATTACGGATAGCTGCTTTGTAAGCTTTGTTTTTCTTTTATACAAAATAATGATATCTGCAGAAATCCAAGGATGTTTCTTTCTACCTTTACATTTGGCAATAGAACAATATCTTTCACAGCAGCAAACAATAGGTCTTTAAAATAATCCCATACCACATCAATGTTGTCTGAAGAAAACAGGTGTCCCAAGGCACCATGCAAAAGTGTCACATAAAGTATTGATATCAGCTTTATTATATTGGTAAAAAGACCTATTCATAGTTTTTTGATCATGAGAGGTTAACAAGTTAAAATAAACACCATTATGATCACTGTTACCAAGACCAGAATGTTGGGTAACGATTGAAAATAAGTCAGGTCTGTTGGTAAATAACAAAACTATAACTGAGCCAGAATTGGTAGGTGAATTTCCATCACGAGTGGTGAATGTAACTAATTGCTGTAAATTGAGAATATCGGAAATATTATGGAGACGTTGTACCGAGGATGATTGTATATGGGAGTTATTTGTTGACACCTTAAAATCTATGTTGAAATCACCAAGTATGTAATGCAGCGTACTGTTGGGAAAATGCCAGTATATTTTCAAGAACAGATTGATAATCCTCAAAAATGTAACAGTGGCACTCAGAGGCCTGTACAAACATCCCAACAACACTTTAACATGTTTAGTATGTATATCAACCATAATTAATTCTAGGTCCACATGTTCAAACTCATATTTACGCCGAACCGGAGTTTAGCAATAGTGACAAATACTCCCCCATCATGCCTGTTACGATCTTTTCTGAAAATAGCATAATTACAGTTAGAAGTGAGTAGGCCTACCTGTGTATCGAGTTGTCCAGCCAAGATTCCGTGATAAAAGCTAAGTCAAGCTTGTAGACATCTAGTTCCGTTTGAAGAGAAGCAACTTGTTGGCGATACTTCTTGCGTTGAACAGAACTGCGCTAATAGTAGACTTGGATGAAAATCCCAAAGCAGTCGAGATAATGGTTGAGATATTGAGTCGACACTGTGTAGGCTGGGAAGATGGCGATAGACGATGGCCGATGATGATGGTAAGAGCTTTGTAGATGGACCAGGATTACTTTCAATATCACCACAGACATCAATACAATGTTAAATGAAGCAACACAGTTGGAATAATAACTGATTGGGGCATTTCCAAACTTACAGTTTCTTGGAGGTCTTGGTTTGTACTTGTATATAGTCAGCCATGATGAATTGAAGAAGCCACAAAAGGGTTTTTGGTTAGAACATGGGCTTGATTGTGTTGTACAATAGCAGGCATCAAGGAGTTGAAAAACTTGAAGTTGAAGACGTGAATAGGGCCAGGATGCATGTATGTGTATTTGTACACAGTTCCACCATGATGGCTGCATTGAAGATAAACCATGCTTGCTCAGAACAAAGGAGTGTGAAAGCAGGCTGCCAACTGCTGGGATGACCATAATGGGGTTGGTCAAGCGTAACATGAAGAATGCAGCAATGACTTGATACAGTGCAAGATTCTGGCTGAAAATACTGAGAATCCATGAAGAAAACTGGCCAGGAATCATTCCAGAAACATTGAGAATGTACATTTCTTACATCAGAAGAAACAGTAGTCAAAGCCTCACCAGCTGGTATGAAATTCATACAGTATGTGAAGCTCCAAATGGCAAAAATAGTACATATTGTCAGAGCCCAGCAAGGAGCATGCTGACTGACCGCCATCACACATGTGTTAATGATCATGGTAATTCCAGTACAATGTCTTGCTTACCTCTGATTATGAGTCTGATCATACTGAAATGATTATCATTGAGTGTTATTCCAGTACAATGTCCTGCTTACCTCTGACTATGAGTCTAATCATACTGAAATGATTATCATTGAGTGTTATTCCAGTACAATGTCTTGCTTACCTCTGACTATGAGTCTGATCATACTGAAATGATTATCATTGAGTGTTATTCCAGTACAATGTCTTGCTTACCTCTGACTATGAGGTCTGATCATACTGAAATGATTATCATTGAGTGTTATTCTAGTACAATGTCTTGCTTACCTCTGACTATGAGTCTGATCATACTGAAATGATTATCATTGAGTGTTATTCCAGTACAATGTCCTGCTTACCTCTGACTATGAGTCTGATCATACTGAAATGATTATCATTGAGTGTTATTCCAGTACAATGTCTTGCTTACCTCTGACTATGAGTCTGATCATACTGAAATGATTATCACTGAGTGTTATTCCAGTACAATGTCCTGCTTACCTCTGACTATGAGTCTGATCATACTGAAATGATTATCATTGAGTGTTATTCTAGTACAATGTCTTGCTTACCTCTGACTATGAGTCTGATCATACTGAAATGATTATCATTGAGTGTTATTCAGTACAATGTCCTGCTTACCTCTGACTATGAGTCTGATCATACTGAAATGATTATCATTGAGTGTTATTCTAGTACAATGTCTTGCTTACCTCTGACTATGAGTCTGATCATACTGAAATGATTATCATTGAGTGTTATTCTAGTACAATGTCTTGCTTACCTCTGACTATGGTCTGATCATACTGAAATGATTATCATTGAGTGTTATTCCAGTACAATGTCCTGCTTACCTCTGACTATGAGTCTGATCATACTGAAATGATTATCATTGAGTGTTATTCCAGTACAATGTCCTGCTTACCTCTGACTATGAGTCTGATCATACTGAAATGATTATCACTGAGTGTTATTCTAGTACAATGTCTTGCTTACCTCTGACTATGAGTCTGATCATACTGAAATGATTATCACTGAGTGTTATTCCAGTACAATGTCCTGCTTACCTCTGACTATGAGTCTGATCATACTGAAATGATTATCATTGAGTGTTATTCCAGTACAATGTCCTGCTTACCTCTGACTATGAGTCTGATCATACTGAAATGATTATCATTGAGTGTTATTCCAGTACAATGTCCTGCTTACCTCTGACTATGAGTCTGATCATACTGAAATGATTATCATTGAGTGTTATTCCAGTACAATGTCTTGCTTACCTCTGACTATGAGTCTGATCATACTGAAATGATTATCACTGAGTGTTATTCCAGTACAATGTCTTGCTTACCTCTGACTATGAGTCTGATCATACTGAAATGATTATCACTGAGTGTTATTCAGTACAATGTCTTGCTTACCTCTGACTATGAGTCTGATCATACTGAAATGATTATCATTGAGTGTTATTCCAGTACAATGTCTTGCTTACCTCTGACTATGAGTCTGATCATGCTGAAATGATTATCATTGAGTGTTATTCAGTACAATGTCTTGCTTACCTCTGACTATGAGTCTGATCATACTGAAATGATTATCATTGGCGCTACACCAGACTGTATAACAGCATACAAATCACCATCAATGGCCTCTGTGACAGTATATTGTCCAGAGAAACTGTTTAAACTAGTAACAAGTCCATTTCTAATTCGGCGTAAAAAGGAGCAGTACCAAGACCATTAACATGGTTGACTGACAGAGTAATGGTTTCTCCTTGGTTGATTGTCTTTGTCACCAGTCCGTCAGCTGGCTCAAACCTTCCTGAAAAAAGATGACACAAGAAAAAGGTATTTTTGGTGAATAAAAAAGTCTACCTTTTCAGTGAACATAAATGTATAAACTTGTACAGAACCAAAGAAATATCACATTAGCAAAATTAATGTACCATGTTGTGCATGTTGCATCATAAATAAAAAAATGACAACATTGTTAAGAGCCAGCCGCCATGGCATCATATCGCACTTCAAAGCCCTACATGTTTATGTTTATCATTGTATACCTTCACGACCAGGGCATGGCGTGCTAATTTTAGATTAATTCAGTGACTGAAAATAATACCTTACATATTAATGAGCGGTAATTTTCAGTCACGTGTTCATCTTAAACTAGGACACCAATTCCATGCTCTGATTGTGGCGATATTGTCCCTTTAAACAAATTATGATATTGTTTCCAAGCAGGCTGGAAGACAAACATTTTTGACTGATTGATTGCCTACATTGCATACCACAAGCAAACTCGGACAATACAGTATGATATCTTTCAACAATAATCAAGTGTTTGAGTTCCCGTACCTCCATGGTTCTAATAAATGAACTGTACTCAGGTCAGGTGTCTTGTGATCTGGACTCTTTTTTTTTAAAAGGCACGAGACTCAAACTAGGGTACAATAAAAGTACCTAAACCAAGGGATGGAGGCTTGGACTGTTATTCTGATTTACTCTGATTTCCCCAGACAGAAACAAATTGCTTACATTCAAACCAACGGATTAAAACCTTGTAAAAAACATAACATGTACCAGCACATTAATCTAAAACATATAGGCAAAACTAAAAAATGTATTCGGCTTTTGGTCAAACCTTTGACTTAATAACATATATACATGTACATGTTTTAAATATCTAAGACTAGCTCATATTGGCCAAGAAACAAACAGGGTGTAGAAGTAGACATACACATGATACCAATCAGAAATTATAATATGACTACATGTGACAATATGACTTACTACTGGATGAATGGATGATGTTATACACCCTTGTGGTCAATTCTCTATTTGAACCCTCACAATAAAATAGGCCACTGAATTAACACTGGTTGGCAGATTCTGTGTGATTATGACCATTTTCTGATTGATCAGTGCCGTCAGGAAGGGTAGTAGATGACTGAATTGAAGATCCTGGGAGACCTATCTGGAAGGGTCTGCCAAAGCTCAAATCAATGTTATAATCAGGGTTGCTGGAAACATCTCAATGTAACTACTGAGTTCCCGCTTCCCCCCATACGGTGTAGGCGTGACCATTGTCAGATGAGCCCGTATCACCTGAAAAAAAAGGCAAAAGACAAAACACACACATTAACTTATAATTAATGTACATTTGTGTATAAGCATGCTCTATACAGTAGCATACTTTAGATAGTCTCAACTTTTTAGGATTCCTCTACATTGTGTTTGACAACAGGAAATATGGAACATGCATGTAGTATAGTAGAATGCTAAAATGTATAATATGTTTGTTAATAGGGCATTCAGATCATTGAGAGCTCATTTTGTACTTCTGAATGATTACAATTAATTTAATCTTTCAGGCAATATAACACACATGAAGTTTTTGTTAATAATTTGTGCTCCGACCAGGAAATACGTTAACTCATTTTCCGATGGGAATGTGGGTTCGAATCCCAACCTTGAGCAAGACACTTTACCGTAATTGCTTCTCTCCACCCAGGGGTTGAAATTTTTGATTGGAAAGAATGTTGTATCCGACCACCACTTTTTAAGTTTTTTTTAGGTGTTCGGGTATGTTCCCGAAACACCTATTGTTTTTGTTCGTTTTTTTTCTTTTCCTCTTCTTCTCCCCATCGATTGTCTACAAAAAACACATACTTGCAAACTTCACATGAACTTGAAACTTGGCATGTACTTAGAACTTAATGCGTAGATGAAACATGAGTTGTGACATCAGATGAAACATGAGTTGTGACATCATGATGATGTCATCAGTTATCGAATAAGGATAAATCAAATATTAATATTACAAAAAATCATATCTCAACTTTTAAGAGGTAAATTCACAATTTTTGTACCATTGTACAGATGGTTAATTGTCAAAATTATTTACAAAAAGGTGACCCCTGAATTTGACCTTACTTCCTGTCTAAACTGGAAGTCAAAGTTTAATATTTAAAAAATCATATCTCAACAACCACAAGGTAAATTCACAGTTTTGTACCATTGTACAGATCGTTAACCCTCCTATGCCCATGCTGAAATTTGGCCCAGTCATACGGCACCTGAACAGTCACTTGAGTATTTTTGGTTTGCATTGCCCAATTGGTACATGGGTCAAACCACAGTCACACAGGCTGTGTATGTACTGTCGAGTGGTTTGGTTTGACCTCTCCTAGCCATATGTCCTTGCATTTATTTGAGTGCACTGCACAAAGTCAATGGGTCGGGAGTTACATACAAATTTTGAGTGTCTTTGGGTTTGACCTATCACAGCCACATGTGCTTGCATGTATTTGGAGTGCACTGCACAAAGTCAATGGGTTAAGAGAGACACAAATTTTGAGTGTCTTTGAGTGTTAAACCTATAGGAGGTTAATTGGTCAAAAATATTTACAAAAGGTGACCCCAATTTGACCTTTACTTCCTGTCCAAACCAGAAGTCAATGTTTAATATTTAAAAAATCATATCTCAACAACCACAAGAGGTAAATTCACAATTTTGCACCATTGTGCAGATGGATTGTGTCAAAAATATTTACAAAAAGGTGACCCCAATTTGACCTTCTTCCTGTCCAAACCCGGAAGACAAAGTTTAATATTTAAAAAATCATATCTCAACAACCACAAGAGGTAAATTCACAATTTTTGTACCATTGTACAGATTGTTAAACCCTCCTACTTCTGGTACCTTTTCCATACAAGTTGATCCACCATTTGAAACCATTCGCTTTTGTGGTTTGAATGGTGAAAATAACTAATGTACAGTATTGATTCCCCAAATGGTTTTTTTGAATGGTAGGTCAGCTAATACAAAACCTTGTTTGTATCTTTCAAATGGTAGTACAGCTAATACAAAACCTTGTTTGGATACTTCTAAGTGGTGAATCAATGGACCCTCTATGCATTTGAATGGATTTGAATGGTAGTAAAGCTTGCTACCAACACTGTTCAAATGGTCTCACCATGTAATATTACAAAACCAATGGGCATTTTTGTAAGTGGAAATTTTGAATGGTTTTCAAATGGTCAAACAGTAGGAGGTTAATTGTCAAAATATTTACAAAGGTGACCCCAATTTGACCTTTACTTCCTGTCCAAACCGGAAGTCAAGTTTAATATTTAAAAATCATATCTCAACAACCACAAGAGGTAAATTCCACAATTTTGTACCATTGTACAGATTGTTAACCCTCCTACTTCTAGTACCTTTTTCATACAAGTTGATCCACCATTTGAAACCATTCGCTTTTGTGGTTTTGAATGGTGAAATAACAATATGTACAGTATTGATTCCCCAAATGGTTTTGAATGGTGGGTCAGCTAATACAAAACCTTGTTTGGATCTTTCAAATGGTAGTACAGCAATACAAAACCTTGTTTGGATACTTCTAAGTGGTGAATCAATGGACCCTCTATGCATTTGAATGGTTGAATAAACTTGCTTAACACTGTTCAAATGGTATCACCATGTGTACAAAACCAATAGGCATTTTGGTAAGTGGAAATTTTAGAATGGTTTCAAATGGTCAAACAGTAGGAGGGTTAATTGTCCAAAATATTTACAAAAAGGTGACTAATTTGACCTTTATTCCTGTCAAACCGGAGTCAAAGTTTAATATTTAAAAAAATCATATCTCAACAACCACAAGGGTAATTCACAATCTTTCCACCATTGTAGATTGTTAATTGTAGAAAAATATTTACACAAGGTGACCCCAATTTGACCTTACTTCCTGTCCAAACCGGAGTCAAAGTTTAACCCTCCTATGCAGGCTGAAATTTATTGTAAGCACCGCCCACAGACAGTCACTTGAGTATTTTTGGTTGCATTGCCAAAATTGGTATATGGGGTCAAACCACAGAGTCACTCAGAGCTGTGTGTACTGTGGAGTGGTTTTGGTTTTGACCTATCCTAACCCACATGTCCTTGCATTTGATGCACTGCACAAAAGTCAATGGGTTGGAGTTACATATAAATTTTGAGTGTCTTTGATTGGTTTTTGGTTTTGACCTCCTTATCACAACCACATAATGCTTGCATGTATTTAGTGCACTGCACAAAGTCAATGGGTTAAGAGAGACACAAGTATACAAATTTTGGTGTCTTTGAGTGTTAGAAGCCTATAGGAGGGCTAATGAGTTGACACATCTTGGTAAATGAAACAGCCACTTTTTGTTGACAACCTTCGGGAGTTTGAGTTGTGCCCTCCTTTGAAAATATCTCATAGACATGCGTCATTTGTTGATATTTTATACAGAGAAAGGTCTGCTGGTAGATACAAAATTAGGTCGATTTGGTGGATTTTGTCATTTTACAGTTAGCTTAAATTAGTGTCCAAATTAGCCATTTTTGCCCAACAGTTCATAAAAGCAGTAAAAATAAAAAAATTAAAATCTATACAAAACAACGATTTTCTGAAAGTTCATACATTTTGGTTATAATGCATGCATGTCTTTGTTTTGCTCAAGTAACTGCGCATTGTTAAGATGTTTTGAAAGGGGTTGTGCAGATTTCATTAGTCTGATTGACTGAGACAAGGTGGGTATTGTGCTTGGGTTTCACCACAGAATTAACAGGATATTGTTTCAATTTTGTGATGGACATATCAGTTAAAACTAGCACTTAAACTGTTCGATTTTAGTTGTTTCTGTTTTGGAAGAGTAATGATCGATGTATGTAAAACCATCCGGTGAACAATAAAGATTCCGTGGCCAGTTTAAAAAAAAAAAATTAACAAAAATAAATTTTTGAAATTTCAGGGTAATTAACATCTGTTGGTCTTGAAATTCCCTTGTAACCTTGTTGAGGATCTTCTAGATGTAGTCTGAAGAGAAGTTTGATTCGATCATTATCATTCTTTTATTATACCATTGCATTTGAAATGAAGTTTGAATTTGTGGTGTCCGGGCCTAATGTGATTAAGTTCAAATCATTGAAATGGACTTCAAACAAATCATGGTTGCTTAACCACATCATATTTACAGGGTGCTCTTTAATATGAAAAAAATAATAATAATGCAAAGTTTCTTTAAAAAACATTCTGGCGTCATCATCACTGCCCTGACAAAACTTCGAACACCTATGTTGTTTGTAATATCACAAACACTTTTTACAACCACTAACCAGTTAAAAATGATTCCATCGATTTTGGGGTACAGATAGAAAACTATCTTTAAAATCCACTTTTATGATGGTTTTCGGACTTGATTCCTTCTAAAAAATCCTCCCCTTCAGAAAATAGAAGGATCGGGTAGAATGTAAATCCGACCGCATACTTTCTCATTCAATATAACCAATAATGTAATCTTACCTACCCAGTAACGTGGAGAACATATGGATGATGACGGACATATACTTCAAATTATTCCAGGATATTTATTTCATGAAAAATCAGTCATTTTTGATACGATGACTTGCTCAGTCATGTCAATCTGATGATCTTGTCAACTCCCCCGTTAGTGACCAACGGTCATTGTACATGCACAGTGGCAACTATGGGTAGAATGTTGTATCTGACCAGTACTTTCTCATTCAATATAACCAAATGTAATCTTACCTACCAGTAAGGTGGAGAACATAAGGATGATGATGGACATATGCTTCGAATTATTCGGATATTTATTTCATGAAAAATCAGGCATTTTGGTATCGATGACTTCCTCAGTCATGTCAGTCTGATCTTGTAAACTCCACAATTGGTACCAACACAGTCATTGTACATGTGCAGTGGCAACTATAATAGGATCCTTCTATTTTCTGGAGGAGGATTTTTGAAGGGACATAAAGTCCGAAAACCATCATAAAGTGGATTTTAAAAGATAATTTTCACTTTCTGTGCACCAAAAATCGATAGAATAATTTTTTTAACTGGTTGTGGTTGCAAAAAAATTCCCAAAAAGCCAAAAGTGGCACAGTAGGATCGACATTCTTCATAACTATAATAGGATCCTTCAACTATTTTTCTGAAGGCGTTTTTTTAGAAGGTAAATAAGTCGAAAACCATCATAAAGTGGATTTTAAAGATAGTTTTCACTTTCTGTACCCAAAAAAAAATTGATAAAGGCAATTCACAAACTGCCGATGGTGGCTATTTTCATATCCTTTTTTCTGTGAAAGTACGTGACCACGCCGAGAAGTTAGATTGGCCGATAGTACAGTGTGCGTGTGAAAATGCATGAGGCGCAATATCGCTAGTGCCTGGAGGCCTGAGGCTTCAATGTTTCCTGGGCCTTTTATGAGCACTAAATTATGCGGTCGATGAAAAAATTCAGCGAAACCTTCGTTATGGGAAATACAAACAGCAACTGAATTTTGGTAAGTTTTTCTAATTTTCTTGTCCAACTTTCATGGTAAAATTCTAATATAAAGGTAGTCGGATGTAGTCAGTTCTAGTATCGATAACTGGATACTACACATCGTGGTTATCTTAATTTGGTCGGTCGTGCCAACTGTAACGTTGGCGCCAAAAAACAGTGCAACTTACTTAAAAAATACTCATGTCAAATAAGAAAAAAAAATCACCTTCGGCGATTTGACCACTAATCGGGGTATCCGCGCCGCTGAATCGAATTGTCAACGCATGGGTGGATTTTTAGTATTCAATTGATTTTTGTTATAAAAGGGGACATGCTATTGCTATATAGACAATTTACAAGAGGATACATTACAGAGCAAATTCGGTCACAACCTTTTCAAAGAAACTGGATCTTAAAAACCAAATATTTAAATCAACAAAAAAAGTTTGCGGGGTTAACCTATCATGACCATTGACCCCTCATTTCTTTCTAATTTTTGCTCTATCCAGTGATATGACATTTAAAGCATTGAAACAACTTCAAATTTCATGAATCTGCCTATTGATAGAACTCGTTTACTGGTGGTGGTAGGCCTAAGTGGTTGCAAAATAATTTCCCCAAAACCCTTAAAAGTGGCGGTCGGACGACATTCTTTCCATTTCCTTTAAATAAACGAACTCACCGAAACAATGGAAATCTCAGCTAACAGGACCAGAATCACAAGAGCCACCATGGCACGATACTCATGAACCGGAAGTAAGCGGTCAAACATCCCACTACAGTCGTCGCCATTCTGACGTTACTGTCTCACTCTCACTCAGTTGATGGCTTTCGTATCTTATTTCGAGTTCTTGAAGTAGGCTTTTCTAACATTATATGGATTTTACAGAAAAATTAAGACATAATCCCGACATTATTTGACCAATTCAGATTTGGATTATCTTATGTAGATTTTCATGAATAAAGTAAGTTTAACATGAACTGGAATTTTGCGTTAATACATTTGGTAAATGCCGTGGTTACTGATGCCTGACCGACATGAATAGGTGCCCTATCCTTCAGTTAGCAAAAAATGACATTATTACGAAAAGTGATACCAGACTGACCGCTAACCAACGAGTCCACGGCTAAGCAGACTGATAAGCTAGCCGCGTATTGGTGGCCAAACTTCAACCCGGGATTCTGACTACCCAGCCGTATTCAAAAATTAAATCCATACAGTTCAAGGTGGTGAAATAAGCACTCTGTATTTCAGAATGTTTCCTGGATATTTTTGAACGAAATTTATATTATCTATATTTATCACCAACTTTTGTTCCATATTCTTAAAGAAGTCATAACACTGGGTATGCTGAATAACACAAGGTAATTTGGCTTACTAATTGGTGAGTATGGTGGCCCGCTACAACGTAGACCTCATTATTCATTATAATACTACATAAATATTGAATAAGTTCCTCTCCCCAAACAAATGTTACTTCTTGCTTCATGTTTTCAATGAATTATGAAATTTTTGTTTCATAATCTTCAAGAGACCATACCACTGGGCACTGCCTTAATTTTGGAGGGGCTAATTTGGTTCACTAATTAATGGCCAATTAGCTGCTAAAATAGACGACATTTCTCTTACTCAATATATGCGGTATATTATTTTTATACCGACCATGATTGCACTTACCCCAAAGAAATGTACCTATCATGTTCCAATAAATTACGAAATTTTGTTTCATAATCTTAAAAGACCATACCACCAGGCACACTTAATTTTGGAGGGCTAATTTGGTTCTGGTTTCTAATGTGCTTCCAATGATAGCTGCTAAAATAGACGACATTTCTTACTCAATCAATGCGTTATATTGTACACATACCGACCATGATAGCAGTGCACTTTACCCCAAAAGAAAATGAATACCCTTCATATTCAATAAATTGTAAATTTTGTTTCCAAAATCTTAAAGACCATACCACTGGGCACACTTAATAATTTTTGGAGGAGCTAATTTGGTTCACTAATTGTAATGATGGCCAGTGTATTAGCTTGGCTGCTAAAATAGACGCCATAATTTTCTTACTCAATGCGGTATGCGGTATTGTACACATACCGACCATGATTGCACTTACCCCAAGAAAATGTACCCTTCATGTTTCAATAAATTATATTATGAAATTTTTTTGTTTCATAATCTTAAAGAACCATACCACACTGGGCACACACTTAATTTTGGAGGAGGCTAATTTGGTTCACTAATTAATGGCCAATTAGCTGCTAAAATAGACGACATTTTACTTACTCAATATGCATTATATTGTACACATACCGACTATGATTGCCTCACCCCAAACAAATATGTTACCCTTCATGTTTAATAAATTATGAGAATTTTGTTTCATAATCTGTAAAGACCATACCACTGGGCACACTTAATTTTGGGCCTGGGGCTAATTTGGAACTCACTAGATTAATGGCCAATTAGCTGCTAAAATAGACTATATTTTCTTACTCAACTATGCGGTATATTGTACACACCGACTATGATTGCACTTACCCAAAAGAAAATGCTTCACCTTCATGTTCAATAAATTATGAAATTTTGTTTCATAATCTTAAAAGACCATACCACTAGGCACATTTAATTTTGGAGGGGAGCTAATTTGGTTCACTAATTAATGGCAATTAGCTGCTACAAAATAGACTGACATTTCTCTTACTCAGTAGGTATATACGGTATATTGTATGTGTACATACGACGACTATGATTGCACTCACCCGAAACAAAATGTACCCTTCATGTTCAATAATTATGAAATTTTGTTTGTTTCATAATCTAAAGAACTCATACCACTGGGCACACAATTAATTTTGGAGGGAATAATTTGGTTCACTAATTAATGGCCCCATGATAGCTCCTAGAATGGACATCATTCTTACTCAATAGCGGTATCATTGTACACACACCGATATGATTGCACTTACCCCCAAAGAAGAATTTACCCTTCATGTTCAATAAATTGTAAAATTTTGTTTCATAATCTTAAAAGACCATACCACTGGGAAGACTTAATTTTGGAGGGGCTAATTTGGTTCACTAATTAATGGCCATTGTTAAGCTGCTAAAATAGACGATTTTCTTCACTCAATATGCGGTATATTGTACACATACCGACGCATGATTGCACTCACCCAAAAAAAATGTGCCCTTCATGTTCAATAAATTATGACAATTTTGTTTTCATAATCTTAAAGAACCATACCACTGGGCACACTTAATTTTGGAGGGAGCTAATTTGGTTCACTAATTAATGGCAAAATTAGCTGCTAAAAAAACGACATTTCTTACTCAATATGCGGTATATTGTACACATACCCGCAAACCATGATTGCACGCCCAAAGAAAATGTACCTTCATCATTAATAAATTATGAAATTTTGTTTCATAATCTTAAAGAACCATACCACTGGCACTTAATTTTTGGGAGGAGGCTAATTTGGTTCCTAATAATTAATGGCCAATTAGCTGCTAAAATAGACATGACATTTTCTTACTCAATGCTGCATGCGGTATATTGTTTTTACATATACGACTGGTTACTCACCCAAACAAAATGTACCCGCTTCATGTTTTAATAAATTATGTAAATTTTGTTTTCATAATCTTAAAAGACTCCATACCACTGGGCACACTTAATTTTTGGAGGGGCTAATTTGGTTCCAATAATTTATTATGGCCAATTAGCTGCTAAAATAGACGACATTTTTTCTTACTCAATATATGCAGTATATTGTACACACACATACCGACCATGATTACACCTTGCCAAAGAAAATGTACTTCATCATATTTCAATAAATTACTGAAATTTTGTTTCATAATCTTTAAAAACCATTCCCCACTGGGCACACTTAATTTTGGAGGGGCTGGTGGTTTGGTTCACACTAATGTAATGGCCGTTAGCTGCTAAAATAGACATTTCTTACTCAATATGCGGTATATTGTACTGCCCACATATAAACCATGATTGCACTTACCCAAAGAAATATGTGCCTTCATGTTTCAATAAATTACAGTACATTGTTTCATAATCTTAAAGACCATACCACTGGGCACACTTAATTTTGGAGGGGCTAATTGGTTCATAATTAATGGCCAATTAGCTGCTTCAAAATAGACGACATTTTCTTACTCAATA
Source organism: Zoroaster sp. YZ-2022 (assembly GCA_029582265.1). Taxonomy (NCBI): domain Eukaryota; kingdom Metazoa; phylum Echinodermata; class Asteroidea; order Forcipulatida; family Zoroasteridae; genus Zoroaster; species Zoroaster sp. YZ-2022. Next base: position 14,427,048 of record CM055819.1, read on the forward strand.
CTGCAGGTATGGCCATTGTACATACCAAACCATGATTGCACTTACCCCCCAAGAAAATGTACCCATGTGTTCAATAAATTGCGAAATGAGTACATTTGTTTATATATTGATCATTAAAAGACCATACCACTGGGCATTTTACTTAATTTTGGGAGAGGGCTAATTTGGTTCACTAATTAATGGCCAATTAGCTGCTAAAATAGACGCCATTTCTCTTACTCAATATGCGGTATATTGTTTTACACATACAAACCATGATTGCACTTACCCCCAAGAAAATGTACCCTTACATGTTCAATAAATTGAAGTTTTGTTTCCATAATCTTAAAAGACCATACCACTGGGCACACTTAATTTGGAGGGGCCTAATTTGGTTCACTAATTAATAGCCAATTAGCTGCTACTAAAAAAAAGTTGACATTTTCTTACTCAATATATGCGGTATATTATTTTTGTACAAACTATGATTGCATCACCCCAAACAAAATGTACCCTTCATGTTTAATAATTATTGTAATTTTGTTTCATAATCTTGAAGACCATACCACTGAGGCACCACTTAATTTTTGGAGGCCTAATTTGGTTCACTGATGTAATTAATGGCCCAATTAGCTGCTAAAATAGACGCCATTTCTTACTCAATATGCAGGTATATTGTACTTTTTACACACCGACTATGATTGCACTTACCCCAAAGAAAATGTACCCTTCATGTTCAATAAATTATGAAATTTTGTTTCATAATCTTAAAGACCATACTGGGACACTTAATATTTTTTGGAGGGGCTAATTTGGTTCACTAATTAATGGCCAATTAGCTGCACAAAATAGACGACATTCTTCTTACTCAATATGCGGTACATATGTGTACACATACCGACTAGTTGCACTCACCCGAAACAAAAATGTACCCTTCATATTTCAATAAATTTGAAGTACATTTTTGTTTCATAATCCAAAGACCATACCACTGGGCACTTAATTTTTGGAGGGGGGGCTAAGTTTGGTTCACTAATTAATGGGGCCAATTGGCTCCTGAATGGACGCCATTTCTTACTTACTCAATATGCGAGGCTCAGCCTTGTACACACACCGACTATGATTGCCTTTTAAAGAAAATTTACCCCTTCATGTTCAATAAATTATGAAATTTTGTTTCATAATCTTAAAGACCAGCATACCACTGGGGCAACTTAATTTTGGAGGGGCTAATTTGGTTCACTAATTAATGGCCAATTAGCTTGCTAAAATAGACGACATTTTTTACTCAATCAATGCCACGGTATATTGTACACATACCAAACCATAATTGCACTCACCCCAAAGAAAAATGTACCCTTCATGTGTTCAATAAATTATGAAATTTTGTTCATAATCTTAAAGACCATACCACTGGGCACACTTAATTTGGAGGGAGCTAATTTGGTTCACTAATTAATGGCCAGCAAATTAGCTGCTACTAAAAAGCGGGCAACATTTTCTTACTCAATATGCGGTATATTGTACACTTTGACCATGATTGCACTCACCCCCAAAAGAAAATGCTGTCATGTTTAATAAATTATGAAATTTTGTTTCTAATCTTAAAGACCATACCACTGGGCACACTTAATTTTTGGAGGGGCTAATTTGGTTCCAATAATTAATAGCCAATTAGCTGCTAAAATAGGCACGACATTTTCTTACTCAATAACATGCGGTATATGTACACCGACTATGATTCGGTGCACTCACCCCAAACAAAGTATATACATGTTACCCTTCATGTTTAATAAATTATGAAATTTTTGTTTCATAATCTTTAAAGACCATACACCCAGGACGCACATAATTTTTGGAGAGGGCTAATTTGGTTCCAATAATGTAATGGCCAATTAGCTGCTAAAATAGACGACATTTCTTACTCTTACTCAATATAAGTATACCCAGTGTTACATGATTTTTAAGAATATGGAGAGAAAAAAAGAAAAAAATTAATTGGTGAATATAATATAGATAATATAAATTTCGTTCAAATATCAGGAAACATTCTACGGAAATACAGGTGCTTATTTCACCATGAACTACATGGATTCTATTTTTTTTTTAAAATACGCGGCTGGGTACGTTTGTGTGAATCCGCGGTTGGAATGGAATCTGTTCTGGGCTGGAGAAGCGGCTAACTTCAGTGCTGAGGGTCACGGCTGACTGGGCCAGCCGCCATATGTTGAACAAAACCGCAGTTCAAAGGGATTAACTCCCGCAGTCTAAACTACCAACTGCGTATGTAAAATAAATAGAGTCATCCATACGGATGAAACTGATGGTCAAATGCTGCGGATATTGCAAACAATGTTATTTCGAAATGTTTATTTATCACAAGGCCCCATGTTCTTACGAACAATATTATATTATCTTTATTCATCAAAAATTTGTTCCATATTCTTAAAAATCATAACACTAGTACTCCTGAATAATACCTGGTAATCGCAACACTGAATAACAGACTCCACAAAGGTAATTTGGCTTGGCTTACTCATCATCTGAACACTGTCTCGCCTGGGCGCAGAATGTGCACTCCACATGACAGCTCATCCTCCAGAGTTCACGGTTCTGAGTGGCCTGATTTGGGCGTGATGTCAAGATCCGCCCATTGGTAGATATGTTGTCATGCATACCGCAATTTTGCTGCCTGAGAACCCTGCTTCTTGTACCAGAATATCATTCCTTTCAAGACCAGACTTTTGAAAGTCGCTTTTGCTTCAGTTTGATGTGACCATATAGTTTTAGTGTTTGCTTTTTATCAGTGGAACAATAATTGGGGTGGGGTTAAAAGCCGGTGGTTTCTAGTAGAGTTTTGTATTCTTATATGTGATCTGTTAGCCTTTTATTAGTCATAAATCTCATAATATGGTTTTTGAAAGTTTCCAATTTCAATTTGTTTAAAGAGGATATTTTCAATTGACACAGTAGAAAGGCCATACAGTACAACAGGTAGTATGTATGTATGTATAGATTTTGGTTTTTATTTTGTATGGAACTCGAGGTTAAGTTAAGAATTTTGGGTGACACTAATTGGTGAGTAATTAGCCGCCTGGCACGCAGACCTCATTATTCAGTATATACTAAACAAATATTGAATAAGTTCCACTCTCCCCAAAAAAAATGCACCTTCGTTTCATATTTATTGAACATGAAGGGTACATTTTCTTTAGGATAAGTACAATCATGGTCGGTATGTGTACAATATACCGCATATTGAAATAAGAAAATGGCGTCTATTCTAGCAGCCAATTAGCCATTAATTAGTGAACCAAATTTGCCACCTCCAAAATTAAATGTGCCCAATGGTATGGTCTTTAAGATTATAGAATAAAAATTTCATAATTTATTGGGAACATGAAGGGTACATTTTCTAACTGAATCAGGACCCAATGGAATTGATGGCTATCACAATGTTACAGCAAATTCGGGTGACAGCTTCTATTGCAGATCACACTTCAACAATTTTTCCATCAACAATCTTTGAAACACAACAGTATGTGTTTTTCGCAAAATATACATTATTGGTATTCCCTAATGAACTACTGGATTTACGGGGTAATTACTCCTTCCGGAATCAACTATCTCAGAAATTGCATGGCTGAAGAAGTTTTAAACATTGTGTCGAAAGGTCGTAGGGCTGGAAAACGAACATACCGTCATATAACAGTTCACGAGTCTGATGTCAACAGGATTAGATGCCAAGAACAATCGGACAGTTAATTTTGAGAATTTAATTAAGATTCCCAAAATTTGTACTACCCCGAACATTCTGTTTGCCTTCTGTAATGGTGTTTAATTCACGTTCATTGATTAATAAGATGGATGAATTTCGATCATTTGTGCATGATAATCATATCAATATTGCATGTATTTCTGAAACTTGGTTTAGGAATGATACCTTAATTAATCAAATCTCTGTTGAAAATTTTTGTCTTTTGCTAAATCTGAGAACCAATCGCCGTGGTGGTGGGAATTTGGCTTTGATACACATAGAGTCACTCCATACAGTTAGCTATGTACCAATTCCAGAAGGCAACTTGAAGTGGTTTGGAGTTAAGGTGGAGACCTCCGGTATTACCAAGGTCCTATTTCTAATTTGTTTTATTGTGTAATTTACTCGCCACCCAATGATCCTAATGCTGAGACTCTTGATTAGCCACTTACAGGAAACAATAGATAAGATTACTTTAGACTGGCCAAATGCGGGTATTGTAATTGCTGGTGACATGTAAGGGCTCCATTGGGGACGTAGTGATCACAATATCATTTATTGGAGATCCCGTGCAGAGTTTTCAGAAGTTTTAAATACCACTCATTCGAGGACAGTTGAGACCGCTTTGAAGCAGTCTGCGGTTCCGGGAATTCTGGTCAGTGGATAACTCGTTTTTGAATGAGCTGGATGTTTATTCTTCTGGGGGCACTCAGCGAAATGTGATGTATTTTACAGTATTTTTGAATAATGCGATTAAGGGGGTATTTTCCTATAAAAACCATTAAGTTTACATGTAAATGATATGCCATGGATGACTTCGGAAATAAAGAGTTTGATTGTACGTAGACATAGCTTTATTTGCACATGGTAATTTGAGATGGAAAACCTGTAAGAAACAAAATTATCAGACTCACTTAGCTTTTGGCAAAGAAAGGAATTAATTACCATGACCATATACAGAGGTTAAAGACTAAAAATCCAACACACGTAGTATCGTACAATTAAACTAATGACATCCGGTGTTGCATCTGAACTTTCAATTTCCTCCGCCTGGTGTTGACATTAATGATAATTTGGCCATTGCTAATAGTATAATAATATTTTTAGCTTCAGTTGCTGATGATTTGGGTCCTCTTGATTTGACAAGCCTTCCTGCTTATTTACCATCTCCTGAACCTTGTTCTTCGGTTCATGTTTGGGGAGGTTTACAAACAACTTAGGAAGATTAAGTCTCAGGCTGGGGGGTCCCGATGGTATCCCAGTTTCTCTTATTCATGAATTTGTGCTTACGAACTGTGTAAACCTCTGAGCTAACATTTTGAATTCATCAGTATCAGGAAGGTTTTGGTTCCCAAATCAGTGGAAAAAAATGTATTGTTATTCCTTGCTTGCTTAAAAGTTTTTCCCCTTCTTGGAATAATCTTCGAGCCTGTGTCCCTTAACTTGACCATTTGCAAAAATTTCCAGAACATTTTATTGTTCAATGGATTACCTCAGATATACACATTAATTTTGGATCCAAACCAGTTTGAGTAGTAGGAAGGGGTTTCAACAGCTCATTATCTTGTCAAATTAATTGATGATAATTTATGTTCCCATGCTGAGTTATCTAAGGTCGCAATAGTAGTCTAGTGGTTACCATGAATTTTAGTAAGGCTTTTGATCATGTTATTGACCATAACATTCTTGTAAGGACTTGATTCGTCTAGGAACGTCCTTCTATAATTCCTTGGATATGTAGTTTTTGTCCGAAAGATCTCAATGTATGTCAGGTACAAAAATTTGTTGTCAATTTAAAAATTCTTAACGGTGTGGTGTACCACAAGGGAACAGAAATTTGGTCCATTGGGTTTCCTTGCAAAGTTTAATGATGCATTAAGTCCGTGTAATGATATGGTCAATAATAGGTAAAGTTCTTTGTCTGAAATATGTAGATGATATGACTATTGTACAGAACCATTTTAACAATGAACAGACAATCATTCAAGGTTCTTTGGATGTATTTGGTGACTGGGCACAACAAAATAACATGAACATTAACTCATCTAAATGTTGCCAATATGAATGTGTGCTTTATGAAAAATGTTCCCAGTATGAGCCCCTTTTTTATCATGGGTTCTGCTCTTGAGGGTGGTGGATTATGTAAAAATTCTTGGAATCTGGATTAGTTCTAACAGCAAATGGGATAAACACATAGATCATATTTATCAATAAGGCCAATAGTAAGATATACATGCTGAAACTGTTGAAAAAGTTTAACTTATCTCTACCAGATTTGTTAACTGTATACAAAGGTTACATCCGGCTGCTGGTTAACTGAATATGCAACTCAAGCTTGGAATGCAGGTGAAATTAGAATCCATTCAGAAACGAACCCTTAAAAAATTATATTGGGTAAAGGTGTAAGTGCATTATCATTCGTCTCTTTCTAAATGTAATATTGTATCCTTGCAAAATCGGAGAAAGGATTTATGCCTGAAGTTTGCTACTTCATTTGCAAAACTCTGATTTATTTGGAGATTGATTTTGCCACAACAAAGACATACTACTGTGCAATATCAGCTTAACATGCTAACAAATTAACTCAATTTAAGTGTAAAGACTAATCGGTTTAAAAATAGTCCTATCCCTTATTTTGTCAATATTTTGGGAATGATAATTAGTTTGTGTGTCCTATTTTGTGCATACTATTTTTTTAATGTTTTTATTATGTATTTAGTATTTGTTGAGTGTGGTAAATTGTATGCTTTGCCTCAATTTGTGCTTGGCTACAAGTGCAATGTTTTAATAAACCAGAAATAATAATAATAATAATATTTGTGTAGTATATACTGAATAATGAGGTCTACGTTATGTAGCAGTTAATTACACACTAATTAGTAAGCCAAATTACCTTTGTGTACATTCAAGTATACCCAGTTTTGCAATGATTTACCCAAGAATACGGATCAAAATTTGGGTGATAAATAAAGATAATATAAAATTTCGTTCCAAAATATCCAGGAAACATTCTGAAATAGTGTTTAATTCACTACCTTGAACCCTGCATGGATTCTATTTATTTTAAATACGCAGCTGGGTAGTTTGTGAATCCATGGTTGAAATTCTGCAGCTAATACGCGGCTAGCTTCCAGTCTGGTTTAACACCAACTACGGCAACAGCCTCACGGCTAATGAAAGCGGTCTCTGTTGGTTCTCCCCGTTTGGGGCATATGATTATGAAGACTAGCGGGATGCCGCGCTTCGCGCAGCTTTCCGCCAAGTGGAAATGATGTGTGATATTAAATGTTGCGGGTTTGTGCCTGACTTCTTTGCTGGGTTTATGTAATGTAATATGGGGTAACGGGGAATTCTAATTTGCGGGGGCACTCAACGGGGTCATCATTTTCTGGGAATGAGCTTGGTGATTGGTTGAATTTTTGAGCAGCGGGGGGCATGTAAAAGTCAAAGTGACATAACACTGCTTAAGGCCCTCAGGTTTTCTTAACATAGTAGGACAGTGAAAATTGAATAAATAAATGTACTGAAAAGAAATACATGTACACAGAAAACGGGTACTCCTAGTATTTTCATTACAGTTGAGACACAGATATGTGCAAAAATGTCTCTTTTGGAAATTGATTGCATGGCCCTTCAAGTCATGAAAAAGGGAAATAAATATGAATAACATTAAATTTGCAGATGAAATCTGGACTGTTTCCTGAGGGCCCCACCCCTTTAATATATAAATAGGACATGCAGTTTGAAGGTTTAAATTGTTGCCACCATGGCGCTGTGAGTTTTAAAACCATTTAAAATATTCAAAATTGGGAGAAAAGATTCCCCAAAATTGACGTGTGGCGAAATGTCGCAAACCTAAGTGCATAGCTGTTGTGATTGTCAGATCTGAAATCGTTTTATATTACCTCAAAGTTGAAAGACTGATGGTATCTACACTGGCAATTGTGAAATCATTTTAGGCTTTCCTTGGACAGTTCAAGTTCGCTACTTATGTATGTAAAATCAAAGGTCAGAGTCCTATTTCATCAGGTTGAAAATTGTTTTCTCACAAATCAGCAAACTGAGGAATACAGAACTGTACTATAAAATATATATTATAACATAGGGCCTATATTATAATATATCTTATAATATATATTATATGAATCTGGGACTGAGAAATAATTTAAATTGTGTTTAAACTTTACTTTTGAAAATGCAGTGAACTCTCAAAAAGACATGAATCTGGGACTGAGAAGTAATTCACATTGTGTTAAGAAATTATTTGAAAGTGCACTGAACTCTCCATAGACTTGTACACAATCGAGGACATGGCGTCTGGATACTACAGGCTTTCAAAAGTATTACATGGGTACTGAGGTTAATTGATGTTTGGTATTTATTATCAAATATCAATCAAAACAAAGGTTTTGTAAATGTTGATCAAGTTGATTAAAGGTGTTTACTTTGGTATTTGGAATGGCTGTGATAATCATAGCTCTTGAAGATACGTCTAAGACCCTAGGACTGAGCTACGCAAAATGTCATCAACAAAGAGTCAGGTCGACACACCGACGTCGGCTGACCAATCAGGAGGTCCATCTGAAACAAGAGAATCAGACATTTCCTGCTTTTAACGCGGCAGTTCGGTACTGTTCGTGGTATGCTTTAAGCACCAGCCTCCTCGATAACGCTCACCGAAAGCCGCGGAGTAACCTAACCAATGTGCTCATCTCTATACTATAATGATAATTAAGTCGCCATCTTTGTTGGTGCAAACACGAGGCGCCGCCATCTTTGTTTCAGAGGCCGGGCCATGTGTTTTTTCAGGGCACCGCCATGTTTTCTTTCAAGGCGCCGCGCCTTTCGCGTCTAACTGGCGCCCGCACCCTGCTGAATTGATGCGTCTGGGGTCAATTTCGGGGTACCAAATGGGTTGGGGTCTGCGTTGTTGGTGTTCCGACGTCTACCCACCGGTGCGTGGATTGCATGCAACGGCAGCCGGACACCACCAATGATCATTCAGCGGATCGGGGGACTTCGCGGCTATCCTCGGTGATCGAGGGTCGGGCGAGATGCCAGATGAGGCGAACACTCCCTGACTGCAGCGGTTCGAGATGTCTGGTTTGGCTGTTTCAGACGGACCGTTTGATTAGTCGCCTTTTTCATCAATGAACTCGTACCTACACGTGACCTTTGTGCTCAAAGGCAATTTTTCATCAACATTTGTACGTTTGGGAATGTTTGTTATTTTGTTGTTTGATAATAAAACAATAAAAATACCAAACGATAAATAAACATTTACAATCAACATGAGCAACATTGGTTGGGTTACTCACGGCTTTCGGTGAGCGTTGGTCGAGGAAGCCGGGTGCCACATACCACGAACGGTACCGAACGCGTTCGCGAAATATCTGATTCTCTGATGTTTCAGAACTTCGGTTACTCCTGGTTGGTCGGTAATGACGTCGTGTGTCGACTCTATTTCTCTTTGTTGATGCATTTTATTTCGTATCTCTTTAGTCCTAGGTCTTAGGGACGTGACCAAGAGCTACGATTATCTAACTATCTCAAACGTCAATAAGCAATTTTAATCAACATGATCAGCATTTACAAAACCCTTTTTTGTTGTTTGATGTTGATAATAAATACCAAACATCAATTAAACCTCAGTACCATGTAATACTTTGAAAGCTTCTTAGTATCCAGACGCCATGTCCTCGATTGTGTACAAAGTCTATGGAGAGTTCAGTGCGCGCAAATAATTTCTTAACACAATGTGGAATTATTTCTCGATCCCGGATTCACCAATATCTTTTGGAGAGTTCACTGCATTTTCAAAGTGAGGTTGCACTGGCTGAATTATGGTCAGTCCCAGATCGCTATAAAATATTATAAGATATGTGTGGGCCCTATGTTATAATATATTTTTATAAGCAGTTCTGTATTCAACAGCTTGTTGAAATGGAAAACACTTTCCAGCCGATGAAATGGGGGCTTGACCTTTGATTTCAGCCATAGAAGTAGAACGAACTGTTAGAAAAGCCCAAAATGATTTCGCAATGGGCGTGTAGATAATCAGTCGTCAGCTTTTAGGCGATTTCAAATCTGACAATCCTGGCAACAGCTTTTGCACGCCGTTTTAGGACCGTTCTCGCAAAACAATTTTGAGAATCTTCTCGGCCAATTTGACTGTTTAAAAGGTTTTAAAACCTACAGCGCATGCAAAATTAAACTCAAACTGGTGGGCCATATGAAAGTAGGGGAAGACCTCGAGAGCTGGTACAGGCCGTCTGCAGGCTGTGTTGTACGCTGCGTTTCAGACTGAAGGGCCGTGCAATCAATTTCCAAAGAGACATTTTTCACATGTCTGCTGTCTGAACTGTACAAAATTCTGGCTCGCCGTTTTCGTGTCTCTGTTCTTTTCAGTACATTGTTGATATTCACGTCCTATATTAAACCGAGCACTGACAGTTATGTCGCTTGACTTTTACATCCCATCAAAATTAAGCAATCGCAAGCTCGTTCGTGGTGATACCTTGGGTGCCCCTGCTGGTGAACCCCGTTGCCCCATGACCGTTACGCAAACCGGCAAAGAAGTTGGCACTCTCCTGCAAGATTTCACCTCACCCACCAGCGAACGACATCCCGCTAGTATATCTATGCTATGATCGTTAAGTCGCCATCTTTGTTGGTGCAAACACAGGGGCCGCCATCTTTGTTTCAGGGCGCCGCCATGTTTTTCAGGGGCGCCGCCATGTTTCTTTTCAGAGGCGCCGCCATGTTTTGCGATGAGGCGCCGCCATGTTTTCGCGTCGCTGGCGCCCGCACCCTGCTGGGAAATTTATGCGTCCTGGGGGTCAATTTCGGGGTACCCGTGGGTTTGGTCTGCGTTGTTGGTGTTCCGACGTCTACCCGCGATTGCGTGGATTTGCGTTGCGGCAGCCGGACACTGCAATGATCGTTAAGCTTGATCGGGTGACTTCGCGGCTGCCTCGGTGATCGAGGGGTCAGGCGGAGGTGCCAGATGGGGCGACACTCCCCAAGCTGCTGTGGTTCGAGATCTCTGGTTGGCTGTTCAGACAGTTCCCTGGTGATCTTATTTTTTCATCAATGAACTCATTTTCATTTGTTAACTCAAAAAGACAATTTTCATCAACATTTACAACACACGTTTGGAATGTTTTGTTGTTTTGTTATTTGATAATAAACCATCAAATACCAGAGCTTGTCAATAACTTATTTTTTAATCAACATGAGCAACATTGGTTGGGTTGCTCGCAGAAAACGGTGAGCGTTGGTCGAGGAGGCCGGAATTGCTACACGCCTACGAACAATGCCAGTTGCCGTTGCGAGAAATGTCTGATTCTCTGTTTCCAGACAGACCTCCTGATTGGTTCATTAATGACGTCGGTTGTCATCGACTCGACTCTTTGTTGATGCATTTTATTTCGCGTAGCTCTTGCTTTTGGTCTGGGTCTTGGGGACGTGACCAAGAGCTACGATTATCCTGTATTATCTCCAAACATCAATAAACTAATTTAATGTATGATCATTGACTGGAAGCGGCACATTGTTGTTTGATAATAAATACCAAACATCAATTAACCTCATTGCCCATGTAATACTTTTGAAAGCCTGTAGTATCCAGACGCCATGCCCTCAAATTGTGTACCAAAGGTCTATGGGGAGTTCAGTGCACTTTCAAAACAATTTCTTCTTTTTAGTGGTGCTTCTCAGTCCCAGAATTCATGTCTTTTGGGAGAGTTCACTGCATTTCAAAGTAAAGTTTAACACAATTTAAATTATTTCTCAGTCCCAATTCATATAATATATATTATAAGATATATTATAACTTCAAACCCTATGTTATAATATATATTTTTATAGCAGTTCTGTATTCCTCAACTTGTTGATTTGTAAAACAATTTTCTCGATGAAATAGGGACTCTGTTGACCTTTGATTTTACTACATAGAAGTAGAACTGAACTGTTAGAAAAGCCCAAAATGATTTCTAATTACCAGTGTAGATACCATCAGTCTTTCAACTTTGAGGTGTATAAAACGATGTCAGATCTGACAATCTTAACAGCATACATTAGGTTTCAGGACATTTCTCACACCATTAATTTGAGAATCTTTTCTTAATTTTGAATATTTTAAAAACATTTAAAAACCTACAGCGCCATAGCAACAATTTATTTTCAAACTGCGTCCTATTTTATATTAACAAGGGGTGGGGCCTAGAGGCTCCAGTGCCAATTTCATCTACCCAACTTTAATATTGTGTTATTTCCCCTTTTCACATGACTTGAAGGGAGCCATACGTCAATTTCAAAAGAGACATTTTGTACAACATATCTGTATCTGAACTTTACGAAAATACTAGGATGCCCGTTTTTCTGTGTGCATGTATTTCACTGTTCAGTACATTTATTTATTCAATATTCACTGTCCTTCTCTGTTAAAATAGAGACGCTGTTGTGTTGTGTCACTTTGACTTTTACATGCGCCCCGCTCAAAAATTTAAACCCAATGCTCAAACTCGTCTAGTAAATGATGACCCATGAGTTGCCCCTGGGGTAGACCCCCGTTACCCCATATTGCATTGACATAAACCAGCAAAGAAGTCAGCTTTAAACCCGCAACATTTAATACTCACGCCACCCACACCTGGCAGGTTTCGCGCGAAATAGCATCCCGCGTCTAATCTATAATGATCGTTAGGTATGTCTTTGTTGGTTCAAACACAGAGGGCGCCGCCATCTTTGTTTCAAGGGCGCCGCCATGTTTTTCAGAGGCGCCGCCATGTTCTTTCAGGGCGCCGCCGACAACTGCGCGTCAACTGGCGCCCGCACCCTGCTGAATTGATGCGTCCTGGGGGTCAATTTCGGGGTACCCGTGGGTTGGGGTCTGCGTTGTTGGTGTTCCGGCGATCTGCCGCGATTGCGTGGTTGCGTTGGCAACGGCAGCTGGACACCCGCAGCGATCGTTAAGCTTGGTCGGGTGACTTCGCGGCAGCTATCCTCAGTCGATCGAGGGGTGGGCGGGAGTGCAGATCGTGAACGCCCTGACTGCTGTGGCGGTTCAGGGATGTCTGGGTTTGTGTTTTCAGACGTACCCCTGATTTGGTCTTATTTTCGTCAATGAACTCCGTACCTACGTGACCTACGTATCAAAAGATGAATTTTCATGTATTTACAACACAGTTTGAATGTTTGTTGTTTTGTTGTTTGATGACAAACAATAAAGCTGCATCCGTAAACATTTTTAATCAACATGACCGCATTAGTTGGTTACTTCCGCGACACCGGTGAGCACGTTGGGTCCCAAGGCCGTTTTATACCACCAGAACAGTACCGAACTGCCGCGTTGCCAAATGTCTGATTCTCTGTTTCTGGTGGATTCTCCTGATTGGTCGGTAATGGACGTCGGTGCTCGGCTCAGCTCTTTGTTGATGCATTTTCGTAGCTCTTTAGTCCTAGGTCTTAGGGGCGGACCAAGAGCTCGATATCACAGCATCTCCAAACATCAAAAACAATTTTAATCGACATGATCAACATTTACAAAACCCTTTTTGTTGTTTGAAATTTTATAATAAATACAAACATCAATAACCTCAGTACCCATGTAATACTTTTGAAACCTGTAGTATCCAGACGCCATGTCCCCATTGTGTACAAAGTCTATGGAGAGTTCAGTGCACTTTCAAAAATTTTAACAAATTGTTCTGAGAGTTCACGCATTTTCAAAGTAAAGTTTAACACAATTTAAATTATTTCTCAGTCCCAGATTCATATAATATATATAGTATATATTTATATAGGCCCTAGTTATTAATATATTTTTATAAATTCTATTCCCATGTTTATTTGTGAAACAATTTCAAAACCCATGAAATAGGGACTTGACCTTTTATTTTACAATAGAAGGGAACTTGAACTGTTAGAAAAGCCCAAAATGATTTCACAATTTCAAATGTAGATACCATCAGTCTTTCAACTTTGAGGTAATATAAAACGATTTCAGATCAAAAATCCAAAGCTATGCACTTAGGTTTCGGACATTTCTCACAAAACAATTTTGGAATCTTTTTTCCCAATTTTGAATATTTTAAAAAAGGTTTTAAAACCCCACGCCATGGCAACAATTTAAACTCAAACTGTCCTATTTTATATTAAGGGGGTTTTGGAAACAGTGCAGATTTATCTGCAAATTTAATGTTATTCATATTTATTTCCCTTTTTTTATGACTTGAAGGCCATGCAATCAATTTCCAAAGAGACATTTTTTAAATATTCGTTCGAACTGTACGAAAATACTAGGATACCCGTTTTCTGTGTACATGATTTCTTTCAGTACATTTATTTCTTCAATATTCACTGTCCTACCATTTAAAACCCGAGGGGGCTGTTGTGTTGTCACTTGACTTTTAAAGCCCCCTGCTCAAAATTAACCAATCACCAAGCTCATTCTAGAAAATGATGACCTTATGCCCCTGCAAATTAGACCCGTTACCCCATATTACATTAAAACCAGCAAAGAAGTTTTGCATAAAACCCGCACATTTAATACTACAATCATTACACTAGGGGAAAAATGGCGCGGGAACCGCATGTTGATTAAAATGTTTACGGATGTTTGGTATTTATTGTTTTTTTTCAAACAACAAAAAAACAAACATTCCAAACTGTGTTGTAAATGTTGATGAAAATTGTCTTGAGCACAAGGTCAGTGTAGGGGAGTTCATGATGAAAAAAAAGACCAATCAGGGGGGCCGTCTGAAACAGCCAACCAGACATCTCGAACCACAGCAGTCAGGAGTGTCGCCTCATTCGCACCCCGCCCGACCCTCGATCAGAGGATAGCCGCGAAGTCACCGACCAAGCTTAAATCATTGCGGGTGTCCGGCTGCTGTTGCACCAATCCACGCAATCGCGGGGGACGTCGACCAACAACGCAGACCCAACCCACGGGTACCCGGGAAAATTGGGCCCCAGGGCGCATCAATTTAGCAGGGTGCGGGCGCCAGTTGACGCGAAACATGGCGCGCCCGAAGAAACATGGCGGCGCCCTGAAAACATGGCGGCGCCCTGAACAAAGATGGCGGCGCCCCGTGTTTGCACAACAAAGATGGCGACTTAACGATCATTATAGTATAGATAACGGGTTCTGCACGGGCATAAAAATAATACTGACGGGAATTAAATTGAGCCTTTTTTCAAAGGATATGTGACATTTTAAGAGAAGGCGAACATCGAAAACAATGTGATTCACGGGACCAACCGACAATCATGGCCATTATGTACGCTACCACTATTATAGGTTTTCCAGTCATTCGGCAAAAGGCCAATTTCACTTTATACGTTCATATACAGCGATTTTCTCTCCAGTTGTTACTGTTTCAATTAAGAATTCAACATTAATTTTATCAGGGATGCGAATTCATGTGGCATCATATATTCAATTTAGCAAATACGTCGTTCTTTTAGTAATGCATATTCTTCATCCCAAATTTTGCAGAGTTGGTTCGACTGGGGAATTAAAATGTACTTATTTCATAGTAACGGCAATCTATTTTGCAAAAGAGAATTAAACAAACAAAACAAACAACAACAATATGAAAGAAATGCACAAAGACAACAGAATACGTTTCATATGATTAATTTAATTCAAACTTAATTTTGTTTTTTATTCATGTGCATTTCTCTAATTTATTTAGGGGCCCAATCTGTCTAATTTTTTGTTTCATACTCTGATTAGCCACACTTTTTTGGTTTTCTGACCTCTAATTTGAATATGTTTTGAAACATTTTTGTTATATGCTATTGGACTGTTTTCGTTATAACCTGTTTTTATTGTTTGAGCGTGTCTTTATAATTTTTTATCTTTGTTTATTATTGTCCATTCATTCATTAGTGAACCGTTTTATACCTTAAAAATCTGTAGGAAACAAGTTAAACGAAATTAAACAAAGTGTCAATTAATAGCACAAATTTCACAAATGCCGCCCAATAATGAATTTGAATTACCAAAAGCTCCTTGAATTTGAATGCTGTTTGAGGATTGTTAAATCTTTCTATGGTTAAATTGAATGATGAATTTAAGCAGCATTCAATTTCGCGGAACAGAATGACGCGGTTTTTTAAAATTGGTTTATTTGAAAG